>CAIGRF010229509.1:10701-23361 GCA_903798235.1 Fraxinus ornus | reverse complement strand
TATTTTTCATTAATTTTCATGTGGATACGAGGAACATAAAGTGAAATAAATACAAAATTTGTTAAAACGGCATTTAGTCGTTTAAAAAGTCAGCATGTCATTTTGTCGTTTATTTTAAATGGGGTATTATGAAAAGCGAGAATGAAAGTGAGAATTCATGTTATGGGGTTTTGGTAAATTTTGGTTTGAAATTGGACAATTTAGACATTTCAAATGAAGGGTATTTATGACTTTTAAAACATGATAAAATAGGCTAAAAGTTATTTTACCAAACATTTTTGAAAGAGGTTATTTTACCAAACAACATTGTTGACAAGGCTTTTTAACCAAAAACCCCATATTAAAATTCAATGGCTTAATTAACTTTTTTTTTAAAGAGAATATTTTAGGTGAAAAATAATTATTTCGAAAAAATGAAAACTTTTCCCAAACGTCCTCAAATGATATTTAGGGTTTAGCACCCACATTAATCTTCGTCCCAAAATCCTTCATTCTGAATCTTCGTTTATCCTCCAATGTCGAGTATTTGCTTAACATCGTCATCATCTTCCTCGAGATTCTGCAAAACCAGAATCAACATTCAGAAAGAACTTCAGTTGTTCTCCTCTTCTGCAATTTTCTTTCCCCTTCATCCTCAGTTCCTCGCCATTTCTTTCTCTCGTCCTCTTCCTCACTATTTTCAAAATATTACTCAAATTTCAACATCCCCCGTCTTCTTTCTCTCCCAAAACACCAAGACTAAAAGCCCCACTTCCAGTGCCTTAGCCCAGTATATAAATGGGGATGAAATCTCGGACCAAGATTTTCCTGTTATGACACCACCATCATCACCATCCTGCCAACTTTACGTGTGTAATCTTCCCAGAAGCTGTGGTATTTCGGAACTTCACGATATTTTCAAACCTTATGGCACCGTTCAATCGGTCGAGGTAGTTTTTAATTAATTTCTGCCATTTTTGGTACTCCAGAATTGCTGCACTTTATCTTGTAAAGCTAGTTTCTTTATTCATGTGATTAAGGTTTCTAGGAATTCTGAAACGGGTGTTAGTCGTGGATGTGGAAATGTCACTATGAGCTCGGTTGGTGAAGCCAAGGCTGCAATTTCTGCTTTGGATGCTTCTGTGAGTGTTAGCTGTATCTATCCCTTTAGTTTATGTCTTCTACAGCATTTTACAGCTTGCTTAGTTATTTTATTCTTAAGATTTTACTGCTTGCTTGTGTGTGTATGAATCAAAGGATTTAGGCGATCGTGAAATGCGGGTGATGTTTGCAGATGATATGAACAAGGAACTCCAGTCATTGGGTTCGGTACCAAGGAAAAATTTGATATTTGAAAGCCCTCACAAAATTTATGTGGGAAATCTTGCTTGGTCTGTCAACCCTTCTGATTTAAGAAATCTATTTAGTAAATTTGGGACTGTGGTCAGTTCACGAGTATTACAGGATCGTAAATCTGGAAAGAATCGTGTGTATGGGTTTGTTTCCTTTACTTCGTCTGTGGAACTTGAGAATGCCATATCTTTGGATGGAACAGTTAAGTGCATTTTCCATTGTTTGAGCTTGATGCATTGGGCCACTTTTGTACTCCAAATGGTTCTCATTGCTCATTAATTTATTATGTTTCTTATACAGGATTTTTGTGGGAGGAAACTACTAGTTAGAGAAGTGTTGAATTATAATAAACCTTGATCATCACATCAATGTCTTTTGTTTCATAGTCACAACTTTATTGAAAGAAGATATATGAGATACCATGGCAAATCTCATTTTCACAGCAACGGAAGGAGAAACGAACAGGTATCAGCAATTTTTTGTATTATCTGTTTTGTACTTGTCAAGCCATTTCGGGCGCTGAGGAGACATAATTTGTGATGAATCATGTTGAATAATTTGATTGCAGCTCTTTCGTTCTTTGACGTGAGAATTTAATCAACAGTATATCATTATGTCAGAGATTGTTTGCACTAAATGCTAGTCAAGAGTCAAGACCAAATACTTCCCTATCAAGGTCTCCATGGTTCTCCTCTCAAAGGGGTCCTTCTGTTAGAGAGAGAGCATTTCCATTTACAGAATATTGGCAAAATTTTAAAGCAAACCTTTTTCTGAAGGAATTTACTCAAGAATGGATGTTTCATTTTTTTTTCCTGAAAAAGGACATGGAATTATTACAAAATGTTTACACTTCTATACTATCTCTCTCTGTCAAAACAATTATGAATTGGGGAAGTTGGAAGCCAGAAAGACATTTTTTTGAAGTCAAACTTTAGAGTAAACCTCCTGATCTTTAACATATATAAATTCTATGCTGTGTTAGAAGGAACAACTGAAAGAATTTATTAGATTCACGTTGATATTCTAGATGAGCAATGCAGACTGCAGAGTGTCTTTGGAATTGTTCAGGCATCATTAAATAACGTCAAGGGTGTAATGGGTTCTAAACATTAGCTAGCCTAAAGATGTGATTGTATGTCTCTTGTAAGAGGCGGCTTAATATGAAGTCATCGCTTTACTGTTATAGACGCGATTAAATTTTCATTACCATCGTGTAAATAAATTTCAAGAGACAGCAGTAACGAGTTCTTGTCATAGTTAATCCCAATTTTATCCTGTTAATTTTTTATTTATTATGAATGTATAGTTAAGTCAAACAATAATCTTCTCAGTTTCCTATAAATTACACTAATGGATAGGGACAAATAAGACCAACTTATTTAACTTTATAAAAGAGGGAAACATGCTTCTAAGGATCTAACTTTTATTTGGAAGTTGGAACTAGTTAGAAGAAGGTGCATTGCTAAGGGTGGCCGCTGTTTTTGGAGAGTTTTTGGGTCTTATTCATCCCTGTAAATATCCACAAAAACCTTATCTTTAAGAAATTGTGGAGAAAAAGTTTTTTGGTTGGATCTACTCATAGTTTTACTTTCTCACTCTCACATTGTTTTCTTGCTACTTTTAGCAGTGAGTTCTAGAGACTGTGTTTGACATCACTACCATAACCTCTAATTCACGTCATCCGCTTTCAGCTGCATATTATTTGAAATGCATGTTTGAACGTGTCATTCCTTTTCTTAATTTCATCACTAGTTTAAGTGGTCAGTTTTAGTACCAAATAATCTAATATGGTGAGGAAACTAATTAGTTCTGATTGGGGGTTACAATTTGTGACCAGGAGAGAGATTCTTTGGCTTCCATATGAACTCCCGTCTCCAATATCATTTGCAATGAAATGATTCAAAATTTTATATTTTTATTTTGTATATCGGCGGTCTAATGACCACTAAAGCTTGTCAAATTGCTGATTTGAAACATAGAAAAGCAAGCGATTTAAGTAACTGCTACTCGACTGAATCTGTATCAAGATTTATTCATATGATAGGACAGCTATTTATTTCCATTTCTAATGTGCTTAGGTACTAGTTTAAATTTATGCCTTCTGTCTTATCTAATCTAATCGTCTACTAATTTGGTTCCTCTCTCTCTCTCTCTCTCTCTCTCCCCATGTGAAGGTGTGATGTAAAATTTTCAAGCTTTGAATTAAAATGATAACGAATAATGTACATATTGTTAATTAGGAGTGAACTAAAGGTAAAAGAATGGAGTACTGAACAAGAGAGAGACAAGGCTTTTTAGTTGATTCCCTTTTAAGTGTATACTAGACGATTTGACATGACAATATACTAAATTTTAGGTGAGTACTATAGGCGAAAACTGAATAACTTCATTTGAGAAACCCGATTTTTCTTTCTATTTCCTTCTGTCTTTTGTTCTAGACATACACTTATCCCTCTTATTATTCTTCGATCCCATTAATCTCGCCTATATAACACCATTTTTCCATCCCTATATAACACCCTTTTTCCAGGGCTGAACCAAATCAAGTACATACCCCAGAAGCAACACCCAAAATGACCAAAGAAGTTCCAAAAAAGCAACCACAACCACAACATCGCACATTCGCATCTCTATGTATGATCAGAGATCGATGCCGAGCCCTCTCAACCTTCGTTGTCATCTTTCTGGTGTTAGCAGGAATAACTGCCCTTGTAGTTTGGTTAGTTAATTGTCCCCATGACCCGAAGTTCAAAGTTGTGAGTTTGGCCATTTATGATCTTAACTTCACCTCCCCACCTTACGTGTCCACTACCATGCAATTCACTCTGGTCACTAGGAACCCTAATAAGAGAGTCTCCTTTTACTATGACCAGTTATCTGCATTTGTTTCTTACAAAAACCAGGTCATAACTCCTTCACTGAGCCTACCAACTTTGTATCACGACTCAAAGAGCACGGTGGTTCTGTCACCAGTGCTGGGTGGTGGGGCGGTGCCGGTGTCGGTTGAGGTGGCCAACGGGTTAATGATGGATCAGTCTTATGGGGTGGTGAATTTGAAGCTAATCTTGATTGGGAAGGTGAGGTACAAGGGTGGAGCCACAAGGACTAGGCATCGTGGAGTGCATGTGAGTTGTGATGTTTTTGCAGGCTTCAAGAAGGGATTTACGGGTCAAGTGCCTTTGCTTGGATCATCTGAATGCCAAGTTGATGCATGATCATCGTCATATTATAATTAATTATGCATGTTTTAATCATTTTATGCTCTTTTACCATTTTAATTTTGAGTGACGATGCAAGATTTTCAATATATTATATGTAAATTAACTTGAGTTTCAAAATTCATGATGGTTCTATGCGGGGTTCCCAACCTTTCAAAACGCTGCAGACCTCGAACCTTTAATAAAGATGGCAGATGGAGGACACGTGGACAGAATTTGACCATTCGTCTGTCAAGCCAATAAATTCAATTTTTGACTAATTTTGACCATTGAAGTGAAGGGCAAAATGGTCAAATTACTATATAAAAAAAATGGTTCGGTTTTGAAGAGAACTGAATCGAACAAGAATTTTCGAGTATTTAATAAGTGGAATCGTCGCTGTTCGATTTTCATTCGATTTCGTACCATAATTAAATTTTTTTAACATTTACAACAATACATTAATTCAACTAATAATATGTAATATCTTAGCTTTTACAATGGCATTACGTTAACTATTACAAAATAATGTAAATTTAAAAATATACAAATAACAAGTTGTCTAATAAGATTAATTCATCATTGTATACAAATTATCTTGATCAAAGTGGATAAAATTCAATAAATAGGACAGAAAATGGTCAGATAAGAGAGGCATAACCGTTCAGCTTCGATTATTTGAGATACATTAGAATGATTGGGAAAAATTTAGTTCACTCAATTTTGATTCTTAGAAATTTGAATTACAAAGTTGGATTTGGATGGAAAGCAAGAAAATGATATTTTAGCCCCTGTTTGTCTCACATTATTTTTTCATTCTCATTATTCTACTCATTTTCAACCACACATTCTTCAATAAAATAATATTTTCTATCACATCAATAATCTTTCCTTCTTTTTCAACTACATATTTCTCATCACATCACTTCAAANTCATTTTAATGTGCACCAAACACACTCTTCAGTTAATTAATTGACAAGTGAATTATAAAATTGATATTTTTGAGCTTAATTAATTAGTTGACAAATTTATTTATAAAAAAAGTTTGGCTTATTTAATATAAAAAAACTAGAAAGGTTCTGTTAGTTGGTTCCGCGTTTAAAATTTGAGAATCAAACCATATTCTTCAGTTCTCGATTTTGATATACGTTCGGGTATTTAGCTTAAGAAGAAAAAAATCGATTTGAAGGGTCTGTTCGATTCGATTCGGTTCAGAACCAAAATTCACCCACCTCAATTGCGTCGGCAACCACCATACACTACGTTGACAATGCCATCAACAACACTACAAACAATCGACATCGTCACCCACTCGACCTAACCCAATCAAACTAAAACATTGCCTGTTTTGCCGCTGCGGGCTCGGACTTGTAGACTCATGCCACCACCGCTACGACAACAATAGTTCCAGTTCTCTGGATCGTGTTGGGCCGGAGCATTGTTGGGGTCCACTTGAATCCACCAAGGAGAGCGGCCATGGAAGCATAATGGGGTTTGGGATGGGCAATTACGACCATGGCAACATAATGTGAGGTGGTCCTTCATCAAAGCCCAGCGTGACAACTGGGGAATGAGAATTACACGAAGAGCAATTTTGTAGAGGCTTCAAGCTTTTACAATAAAGCAATTGTAATATCCCTAAGTGGGGTTTTGGTTTGATTGGGTTGGGTTGTGATGGTTGGGGCAACAATGTGAGTTGGTTGCGGTAGTATTGGTGATGGTTGTCGACGCGATGGAGGTGGGTGGATTCTGGATGGGATTAGGTGAGGTGGGGGTGGGGTGTGATAAAGGTTTGAGACCCCAAATGCAAAAAATGAAATACTTGGTTAAATTCTGCAATGTTTTGAAAGGTTTGGAATCTCAGTTGCAATTCTTCCTTTATTTTAAGTTAGCTATTTTTTTTTTTTTTTTTTTTTTTTTTTGGCTTAATAGTACAAAATGTCCCTATATTTGACATGTAGTGTGCAAAATGTCTTTACGTTTCAATTTTTTGCATTTTCACCCATATTTCAACGTTTTATTGTGGAAAACGTCATTTTCACCTATTTTGACGTAAAACGACAAATATACCCTCATGTATAAATAAAACAAAAAACAAAAATAAAGAATAAATTGCAATCTTACTCCTAAGTTTTTTTAAAAATTGCAAACGAGTCCAAAATTTATTTGTGCAAACCCTCCCACCCCACACACACCCACCCTACGTCACCTCTTCCACCCAAGAAAACGCCATCACCAACCCGCATAGATACTCCGAGTCAAGAGTCAAGAGGATTGAATGAAATCACAAAAAGATGCACATGATTGAATAATTAATCGCAAATTTTCAGGTAATTTCTTTATTTGTAGAGTGAAAAACGCGTTTTGTTTGAATTTTTACTCTGCATTTCAGAATTCCACTCATTGCCGTTGTATATATACGGGTGGAATGATTAACAACACATTCTTAGCATGCATTTCCTTTTCCTGAACTCTCCCTCTCTTTCTTCCCTTTACTACATGATGCATTCTCAATAGAACCCATATATATATACAAAGAAAAAGTTTCGATCTTTTCAAGAACCATTTTTTTTTTGCAAGATTGAGGTTAATCGTTGAATTTTTTCTGAGTCTTCTTTGTTTACCGTTGATTTGTCTTAGGATTGGTTCATTTCCGAATTCTGGGGTGTTTGAATCGGGATTTAATAGCCTTTTTGGGTTCTTGGAGGCCTCGGACTACAGGAATGGCATCGACTGTTCATCATCGTCGGTGCCGACGGCGACGATGGAGGGTTAGTTTGTGACGTCGTGTGATCCGTCGTTGATTCACGTGGCTATGACTCTTGACTCGGAGTATCTACGCGGGTTGGTGGCGACTGTGCATTCCGTTCTCCGTCACGCGTCTTTCTCGGTTCGGTGATGATGTTTTCTTGGGTGGAAGAGGTGGCGTAGGGGTGGGTGTGTGGGGGCTGGGTGTAGAAGAAGATAATTGGAGTGGGGGGGTTTGGCACAAATAAATTTTGGACTCGTTTACAATTTTTAAAAAATTTAGGAGTAAGATTGCAATTTATTTTGTATTTTTCTTTTCTTTTCTTTTTTGTTTTATTTATATATGAGGGTATATTGGTTATTTTACGTCAAAAATAGGTGAAAATGACGTTTTCCGCAATGAAACGTTGAAATAGGGATAAAAATGCAAAAAAATGAAACGTTTGGACGTTTTGCACACTACATGTCAAACGTAAGGACGTTTTGTGCTATTAAACTTTTTTTTTATTGGACACATCTTTTTTTGCTTTTATTAACGAAATATACTCTTTTAAAAAGTCTGTATCATTCGACTTTAGTTTGTGCTCTAAAAAAGAGAGAGAGAGAGAGAGAGAGAGTTTGCGTACACAAAACTTTGTGGTGAAGTCATGAATATGAAGTGGGGTTTGATGGTACATTAATAAGCATAAATATATTGTTAAAAAAAGTATTCCTTTCGAGTTTCCTGTTTCTCTAGTTAATTTATATAAAATTGATGCCAATATTTACCCATTTTTAGCAAATAATTTCCTTGGTTAGAATGTGGAAATGAAAAATAATATAGAAGGGAGTATTGCACCGTTGGTCCACAATATATATTATCTTAATAACAAATTGGTGCTCAATCTTTAAAATTGAACAAGCTGATTCTTAAAATATGTATCCATTGTAGTTACATAATCCAACGTTTCAACAATGTGACATTTTTTTTGGATGAGGTAAGTATATAATATCCAAAGTATGAAAGTAAAGTACACGATCATAGTGACATGTTCCAGGAAAACTAGGCCAGAAATATTTTAATTATTTAATGTGGAAAATTCTACTTATAAGTAATCGTTACTAACTACAAAACTACTTCTTAAGCATAATTATCTAAAATACATATTAAAGAAAGTATCTCAATACAAGATGTTTAGAGGGCGTCATGGTGGGAGAGGGAGAAAAATGTGAGGGAAATTTAAGAGGGAAAATAAGCCAAAGAAGAAAAATGAAAAGAAAGAGTTTTTTTTTTTTTTTTAATATTTTCATAAATCTTGGACTCATTTGCATTTTTTAAAAAGTTTAGAAGTAAGATTGCAATTTATTCTTTTTTTTTGTTTTTATTTATATAGGAGGGTATATTGATCATTTTCCGTTAAAAATAGGTGAAAATGACGTTTTCCGCAATGAAACGTTGAAATAGGGTGAAAATGCAAAAAAATTAAAACGTAGAGATGTTTTGCACACTACATGCCAAATGTAGGGACATTTTGTGCGATTAAGGCTTTTAAAATATGTATTTATTGTCATTTCCATAGGTGACTTGAATTCGAAAATCAAAAAAATTTCCCCGAATTGGTCGTCCAGGCATAAAAATTGTATCGTGTTGTTGAATTCAATATAACTGAGCGATTTTTAGTATTTTGATCATATCTTCATCTCCCGATATCCGATTGAGATGATTCAAGATGTTTTGGAAAGCTACCTCAAAGAACTAAAACTTTACTTTCGATATCATCTTCCAAATTGATCGTTTGCTATGTGAAAAATGGGTCTCAAATTGAGACTAAATATCCGATGCATAAGTTGATATGTGATAATACTTTGATTGTACTTCATTCCTTTGATTTCTTTCTTCATCTGATTGACATCGAACACTCTCAAATCTTCATCGTGAGGTTCCACATAACTTTTGAGTATTTTCATTTCAGTCCCCAAACTTCATTTTCTTTCCTTTAGGCCATTGTTCGCTTATTTCTTCCAAATTACGCTATATCCATATAATTGCCACCTAAATCAAAATATGAGTACATTTTTGGCACTAATTAATCATACGAGTACATAAATAAGTAGGAAAAAATATGTATTTTACATTCCTATCAACAGTCTTCTCCTTTGTTACCCAACAATTCCTCCATGTGCTTTGCATCAAGTGGATGGTCAATGTATGGCACCCCGAGAATTATCTCTTCATAGAATAATTCCTTAAATTTTTGCAAAAGAGAAATATCCAAATTGGGGAGGGAATTTTTAGTTCTCACGAAAGCCCTCTCACACTTCTTGCATATAAGCTCACTTAGGAATTTTCTCTCCTATCTATATTTTCCTTCTCTTTTCTCTCGTGTAGATCTACTATTTTTTTCTCACTCTCAGCCACTTTACTTTCTTCTCTCATGCTCTCATTTTTCGCTCTTTATTTTTGTTCTCTCGCTTAGTTTTCAGTTTTAATTGGTCATCATGGACCTGCTATGGTATTAAAGGTACTAGTGTGATAGCTCTTTCATCCTTCACAAAGTCATACCGATTTGTGAACCCAACATGCTCTACTCTCCTATCGTACTGCCATGTCCTAACCAACAAGAGATGTACCGCATGCATTGAGACCACATCACATAACACCTCATCACTATACCACCCAATGCTGAAGTTCACTAAGACTCTCCTGGTAACCCGTACCTCTCCACAACTATTCAGCTACTCCAACTTGAATGGTTGGGATGCCTCATAAGAGGTAACCCCAACTCCTCTACGAGGGTCGCGCTACCCACATTCATACAACTCCCACCATCTATTATCAAACTGCACACCTTATTCTTAATGTTATACCTCGTGTGAAACAAATTCTCCCGCTGCTGCTCCTCATCACCCACCTTCATTTGTGTAGTAAGAGCACGCATCACTATTACCGGGTGCTCCACACAAGTTTCACCTTTAACATCTTCCAACTCAAGCATACTATCACTCCCACTTCCATCATCCGACTAATCTCTCTCCATTTTCCTGAAGAATCAACAAATGTCAGTTTGGACACTGTGAAGCGATATGCCCCAAACCCAAATACTTGAAGCATTTAATATCCCTCGACCTACCAGATTGACACTCGATGTTTGGTTTATTTTTATTCACTTCCTCCTTAACCTTAGATATTTCAACTTTTCCCCTGGTATCCACCCGATCATTCCTGTTAACGCCACTTCATTTAGGTTCCGTAGTAAACCTCGCTACCCCTTTTTGTCTGAGTTGCCTCTCCACCTTCATAGCCACGTGTATCAAGTCCTCCAATTCCACATAGTGATGTGACTCTACTATATTAGCAATGTCCCTATTCAACCCATTCAAAAATCTAGCCATGGTGGCCTCCCGATCCTCCTCCACGTTCGATCTAATCATCGCCACCTCCATGTCCTTATAATAATATTCAACACTCCTAGATCCCTGAGAAAGAGTTTTAAATTTTTTATGAAGGTCCTGGCAATAATGTCCTGGTACAAACCATTTTCTCATACTAGCCTTCAACTCTCCCCATGTCTCAATTGGCCTATCCAAATTCCTCATACGACTAGTCACCAATTGATCCCACCAAATGATAGCATAGTCAGATAATTCTACTATAGCTAACTTGAACTTCTTCTCCTCAGAATAATTATGACAATCANCCCCTCTGAGTAATTATGGCAATCAAACACCAATTCCACATTCTTTCCCCATTCTAAGTAAGCTTTAGGGTTGTCACTCCGACCTTGAAAAGTTGGGATGTTCAGTTTGATGATCCCCAAATTTCTATAAACCCCTTAATCAAACCTACCTTCTCTATTCCTCATTCGTCCCATATCAGCTTATAATAATATTCATCACTACCTACACTCACCGCCTCGTCTTCCACATCAAACTCAGCCATAAGATTCCATCATTGCCTATCTCCTCTATCCCCCACAAGGAACCCTTTAGGGGCATCCCTCACTGCTGACTTCCAATCAAGGTTTCATGTCTAGCTATATCACCACTAATTCATTAAACCATCAAACCCAAATGATCAAGCTTATGACGTATAGTCTGCATTTTATCTATAGATTCCGTATAAAACCCTTTCGACACCGCTTCTTCCTCGCCTTTACTCATTTCCTCCTTTTTTTTTCCTCCTTTTTTTTCCTCTTTTTTTCTTTTCTTTTGAAGCTCCTTTTTTTGATCTTTTTTTTTTTTTTGAACGGGACTCAATAAACAACTAAATAAAAAATCTAGAGGCAACACAATTATACGGGAATAATGACTCAAAATCAAAAACAATAAAACTGATTTTTCTTTTGGACTCTAAGCTATAAAATAATTAACGAAAAGTAAATGATAGGTGACCTGAATTCTAGAGACAAGCTCTGATATCAACTGATGTGAACCCAACCAAGAAACGACCTTGGGAGCCCACAAACAAGATGGAGCAAACTCAAGAAAGATAGAAATCACGTCTGCAAGATCAACCCGACCCGTTGTTTGACCCATACCAAGAACCCATATTACACGTAAGAAATTTCGACCCGTTTATTATCCGAAATAAGAATCGTGAAGTGGAAACACCACAAAAGGACAACGATCTCCTTTTTATAAGTTCAAATTATATCTTTAAACCACCAAGAAATTGGAGGAATAAATCTCACAAATTGTATAAAACTCTAAAATATTGTCTGAATTGTTTTACAATGAAAGAAATATCTATTTATATTAAAGCCCTAAAACACAGTTAAAATCGGAAATAATTCGAAAAAGATCACAAAATATCAAAAGAAATAGAACTCTAACAAAACTAGGAAACTCGCGGAAAAAGGAAATATTTGCCCTGGAATTGGTCTATGCGACCCCATGGTGCATTTTCATGCGGTCCCATAGACCACATGAATGTCCCCACTTTGCTCACGGGTTGCCATCATGCCACCGCCTGGCTTGGGCCACCATGTGGTCGTCTTTTGGCCCTCCATTGCACGTCTTGAACCAAGTTGCTCCAATTGCTTTTCGCCTTCCATGTGGAACGTGAAGCCCGTCCTTAAGCTTGTTATCTTCCACCTTTTGAAATCCATTGCTCGAATCATGAATTTGTGCGACATTATTGACCTTAAATAATCTCGAATGAGCCCTTTGATTCTTTTCAACAAACATGACACTCGCGTTCGATGTTGAACTCGTCCGTATTTTTGTCTCAATGCTCATCGAACCTTCGTCCTCTTGATGCCTTTTTTGGGTGACATCACTAAATCTACAAACTATTTCAATGTCGCAATTCCAAACTAATATCCACTCTTCCAATGCAAGACTTAAGTGTGAGTGTGTGTGGGTGTGTGTGTGTGTGTGTATTTCAATGCTGGTGAATCTTAA
>CAIGRF010229499.1:47705-59611 GCA_903798235.1 Fraxinus ornus | reverse complement strand
CTAGAAAGAAAAATATTGATTATGATTCATTGTATAAAGAAAAGTGTTCTTTAAAATAAAAGGTTGAAGACTTGACAAAAACTGTTTTTAAATTCACTCAAGGGAAGAAGAATTTCGATTTAATACTCGGTGATAAAAAAAAATGTGTTTTTTTTATAAAGGAAGTATTGGATATAAACCATTTTTAAAACAAAAATCTCTCAAAAATCTATTTGTCAAAGTTTCAAATACAATTCCCTCAAAAACTACTTGTAGCTTTCGCAACAAAGATGGACATATTGCCTACAATTGTCTAACCAAAAAGAAGTTAAACTTTGAAAACAAGTGGACTCGAGGATCCACTAAAACTAACTACCAAGGACCCAAACTTATATGGGTACCAAAGATTAGGAATTAAATTTTGTTTTATAGGTACCAAGGAAGACGAAAAGTAAGTGGTTCTTAGATAGTGGATGTTCAAAACATATGACCGGAGATAGAACTCTACTATCAAACTTCAAAGAAAAGGATGGAGGTCATGTGACATTTGGAGATAATACGAAGGGAAAAATTATCGGAATCAGAGATATCGGTAATCATTCCCCTCCTAAAATCGAAAAAAGTATTATTAGTAGATAACATCAAACATAATTTGCTTAGTATTAGTCAATTATGTGATAAATGTTACAATATTAAATTCGATTCTTCTAAGTGCCTTATTAAGGATGCTGCATTAAAAGAGATGATATTTATAGGAAATCGTAATAAAGATGTTTATATAATAAATATCGAATTTGAAAATTATGAAAAATGTCTTTTTAATTTGAAAGAAGATACTTGGTTGTAACATAGGAGATTATGAAATGTTAGCATGGACCTTCTCTCCAAAATTTCCAAAAATTATTTCGTCAAAGGTTTGCCAAACCTAAAATTTGAAAAAGATAGAGTTTGTGACGCTTGTCAATTTCGAAAACAAGTAAAAAGTTCTTTTAAACCTAACGAATTCTCTTCAACCACTAAACCATTGCAACTTCTCCACATGGATCTTTTTGGACCATCTAGAGTCGCTAGCTTGGGCGGTAAACATTACGGACAATATTGCATTTGATAACTTTTGTAATGAAAATGGATATGAACATAATTTCTCGGCTTCTAGAACTCCTCAACAAATTGGTGTAGTAGAAAGGAAGAATCGTACATTATAAGAAATGACTAGAACCATGCTTAACGAAAATAATTTACCAAAATATTTTTTGGGCCGAGGCTGTAAATTCCACTTGTTACATTGTTAATAGAGTTTTAATTAGTCGCAAGAAAACCAAAACTCCCTATGAGCTTTGGAAAAATTGAGTTCCCAACATTAATTACTTTAAATTTTTCGGCTGCAAATGCTTTATTTTAAATACAAAAGATAACTTGGGAAAGTTCGATTCAAAATTTGACATTGGCATTTTTCAGGATATTCACCAACTAGCAAATCTTATAGAGTTTTCAACAAAAGAACTCTAGTCGTTGAAGAATCCATGCAATTCACATTTGATGAAACTAACTCAGTTGATCGCGAGAAAGGTCTTGTTGATGATGATGTAGGTATGGAAGTTCCATTCGAACAAATGAGCATATAAAAGTAAGGAAGTGCTTAACGAAGAACAAATGAAGGAGTCAAATGTTCAAGAAAGTAAAGAAGAGTTCAGAAAATGACCTAAGCATTTTGCTTACAAGTATACCATTAGTAAATTTATGATCAAATCCTTTTAAACCATTTACAATGTCGGTAAAACGAGTTATCATATCAACAATGGGTTCATCTTGTTTCATAAAGAAATTTTCAAATTCTTTGACTAACATATTAATTTGTCTCTTTGACTTTACTAGTGCCAACATGAGTAACTTCAAGTGCGTGCCAAATATCATATACAGATTCACAAGTACTAATGCGGTTAAATTCATTTTTATCTAACGCACAATACAACAAGTTCTTGACTTTGGCATTTAAGGATAATTTTCTTCCGTCTTCTTCGTCGTATTCTTCTCTAGGTTTGGGAATAATTTGATCTGGTTGATCGTCTATCTTTATAGTCTTTGTAGGCTTATAAGGACCATACTCAACAACTTTCTAAATATTGTAATCAATAGATTAAATATAAATCATCATCCTAGACTTTCAATAATTATAGTGTGTACCATCAAAGAAGGGAGGTTAATTTGTGGGGTGTCCCTCATGATTTTGAAACATTGGGTTAGCCATTATTCAAAATTTTGAAATCTTTTAAAACGAGTAACTCGTTCTGATACCGATTGAAAGCCCAAGATTGGCTAACCAAAAGGATGGTGAATTAGTTATTTAAACTTTTTTTTTCGTAAATCACTCAAGATTTTAATATAATGAACACGCAAATGATAGAGAATAATCTAAACACAAGTAAACACGTAAATGGAACAATGTAAATTTGCACAAAGTAAAAGCATTAAGTAAAAGGAATAGAGAGTACAAATGATGCAATATGGAGGTTCGATCCAATGCAATGATCTACGTCCCATATTACCAAGCTCTCCGGCATGAGCAATGCCTTTTTCACTATGTTGATTGACTTATGGTGCAATCCAATCATTTACAACGTTTTCGATGACTTACAACCAAGGAACACCGACCCTTTTACAACGTTGAGCTTTTCGGGACCTCAACACGACCCACAATTACCAATGAAAGATTCTCTTCTTAACGAGTGATAAATCCAAAGTTAAGTACAAGAAGAGAAATAGGGTAACACTTTGATAGATGGTAATAAATGAGGCTCAAGAATATGATTTAATGACCAAAATGACCGTTTGTATGGGAAAATCAGAAGTGAGAACGTTCAAAAATTGGACCGTTTGAGGGATGTTCGGTTGACCGCCAATTAGGTCTGATCTACCGCCGGACTCGTGCAGTGACTTGTTACCTAGATTGTGACTTCTGTATTGGCTTGTGACTGGTGACTTGGCACATGTGACATATGACTTGGACTGTGACATGTGACTTGGACTGTGACATGTGACATGGATAGTGACATGGACTATGATTTATTTCCAATTGAATAAACCTTAGAATAGCAACAGAAGACTATTGAGACTTGTGGAAACAGACTTGTGACCTTTATAGCAGCATGTGACCTGACGTGTGACTCCAGACATGGACTGTGACAATGCAACAGTTCATTTGTGACTAGACATATTAATCTTGGTTAATGGGTTGAAATCCAAACAACAAATATAAACAAATAGAAGATCTACTAAGGTGCAACTGATTAACACCAATTCCAAAGAGTAATTTTCAAATTAAAACCTACAAATATACTAAAGTCTCCTATCTATTACATGTTCATATTTAAAATTCATCTTGCAATTCCACCATCACTCTATGACAATACTTTCTCCACCAGGAAGCTGCGCATTTTTTGTGGCCTTTCTAATTTCACGGTGTTTAAATAGAAACGATGCTACGTCAAGACGTGCTCTGCCCACGTCAAACCTCATCGGCATTGATCCTATATCGTTATGGAGCATGTATTCAGCGTATTTCACCACGTATATACCATAGTCATGTCTGTAAAGGAAAAATCATAATATTAATATGTCTCACGGGTTATAATGGTGTTACATTTAGTGTGGATGTCACAAACGTACCCATTTTTTTGTTGTGGAAGTGAGAAATCAAGCTTCACCTCCAATTCAACAAACTCTTTCCAGATTCCAATTGGTTTCATGAGGTGTGGGATGATTTTAACGAATGGTTCAATTCCTGCAAGTACCTTGACATCGTTGTATGTCTTCCTAGATGAATTGAGTACAATTAACATTTGCTTCTTTATGTCGAGCACTGCAAGCATCCAGTGTGCTTTATTGGTGGGCAATATTGGCATAAACACAAAGTTGACGTAGGCCCAAGTAGTGCTCAAGGGGATGCGTGCACCAGCAATGTCTTCAATTAGTCGTGAGTCGGTAGCAGCTACACTTGGATCGTTCTTGAATGTCTGATATATGTTTTTGAGCTTGGCCTGAAACAACGTATCTATTGTTATAGCTCTTAATTTCACATTTGGTCCATTTCTTGCTAACTGACGAATGAAGTAGAAGCACACATCCATATGCTGTTACAATGTCAGGATGATGAACAACTCAGAAGTTGTGCAAAACTCTGTAACATGTACTGTGACCTGTGCTGTGACGTGGTATGTGACATGCCTCTACAATGTGACCTCAATTGTGACATGTGCTTTAACCTATCAATACATGTAACATTTCGAGATACGTAACATATAATTAGCAAACGTACCGAACTACTCAAGGACACCTCTCTTGAAACGAGTTCGTACCACCAAGATTTATTTCCAACAAGAAATTGCCCAACTAGAAACGGTGGTTTAATGGCATCATCTTTATCATTGAATTTCTTCCTGCATAAGAAATTAAATTCATTGGTAATGGAACAAGAATTATTTGTAAATGACATATGCTATTAATAGGTAACGATTGTACTTATTGTGTGGTTTGTATCCTCTTTGGAACCAATTCTGAAAATCAAGAATATCACAATCATCAACATTTTGATTATATTTTTCGAATACAACAACGTTTCCTTGAGGCTTTGTTTGTTTCACTTCTATGGCATATGGAGACTGAAGTGCCTTAGCTGGCATGTGAGCCCTCTTAACGGGCAATCCAGAGCTTGGTGGGTGAACAAGAGATGCCTAAATACGAACATTAAAGTCAAATGTCAGACAATTGTACTTATACCAGATGGATACGATGTGACCTGTGACTTGTGCAAAATATGCAAAAGCTCAAATAAAATTCGTACCTCATTCGCAGTAGGTTCCGTCTCCTTCAGAACATTAGAAATGATAGAGTCAACATGAGCTTGCACTTCTATAGACTTCATTGTGTCTGGCTGGTCTTACAATTCTGTAGACTTAATTGCTTCTGGCTGGGTTGCTTGTGTGTATCCAATACCTAGATCAAATGATGGAGCTCGCAGACCGGAGGGAAAAACTGCATCGGCAGGATCCATCTTACCCTTCCCTTTCACATCTACTGTCTTAGCCTGCTGAAATATAGAATGAATAATTTAATGTCAAAAGTTAAATGAGATGAGTCAACTGCTACTGCTTAACTTACTTGGTCTAAAGGGTCAGAAGCTCCCACAACATTATCCACCTCTCTCTCTCTAAATTTGTTCAAAATTTCATCCATTGAACTTGAAATCAAGGCAGTCACAGATTCGGATAGAAATTGCATGTTCGATCTGATGTCTAGCAGGTCCGTACGGATTTCACCTTGCATTCGAACAATAATGTTCATTTTTTTTTCTGCTGCTCAGAAGTCAAATTGAACATCTGTGACTTCATCTCACCGAGTTGTTTTCTCAGTTCAGCAACCTCCTGCACCACATGAATACCTTTAATCACTTCCAAGAAGACTGTGGAAAACACTAGTAAGACCATAAATGTGGCTGATTCAAAGATAAAATCTGTTAACTGTGACCATGAGATGCTCAACACAAAACAGACAACTTACATTATTCAATTGAGTCCCAGCTAAATGAGGTGTGTAAGGGCCATCCCCAATCGGAGAATTATCGCGTGATGGTGTTCCTTGCCATCGGGTGGACTGTCCACAAAATCATCATCATCAACTTCAAAATCAGCGTGTCCAACTCTACCGTCTGTTATCATGAGAAGAGGTTTTATACCAGATGATCCTGACTTCCTACTTGTATCGGTTCGTTAAGTTGATCTATTTGTACTCCCACCCTTTCTCTTCTCCACTAGTGATAGCTTTGGTTGGCAAGTTTGATATATAGAACCTCTTACATGTGTGGCATTTCCATTTCGGTTTCAATTGGGTATAGGTCACGTATTTGCAACTGCCACCCAAAAAAGCATTGAAATATGTAATGTCAGAAATATTAGAATCCACAAATCAACAATACAAATTTTGATCTGTTACGAATTGGTTGTACAGGTATGTCTCTAACTTAATCTGTGACTACTTCTTATGATATGCAACTTAGAAATATGTACTAGTGACATGTAAAATTCTATTGTGATTGGACACTTACATCCGGGTCCAAGAAGCAATCAGGTCCCTCGAGCTTGACAATCGATGGATGATCATCTGCCGTCCAATTTCGTATCCGGGGGTACTCCCTTGCAATCCTTCGGCTATAGATCCATCTAGGCTAGGAATCGTCTCATATATCCATACTTGGACCACTACCAATAGACCTTTTAATCTATAATGTGCTGATCTCTTGTTCAACCCATCCCTAAGTGAACTCATCAGGGTTCAAACAATGATTTACCCCAGGGGAACAAGTTCATCTTATTGAAGTCATCAACTAGAACAAACAGGTAGTGTTCAACCACTTTCTTGTAATCCCTGGGATATAAAAATGAAGTACTGAAATATAATGCACCGATCTTGGAGACATCTTCATCAGGCATGTCGCTGGCAGCAAAAAATGTATCTCTCACATCTTCGTGGGTCACAACCTTCAACTTACTGAAATATTTTTTTTTCAACCGAGATGGAATCTTCTCCAACTTGTTCGTATTTCCTTCGCCAAAATATCTAAGTCCAGACACTAAGCAAAACTCTGGAAGCGAGAATCTGACAAACCGCCCGTCTATATTGAACCACATTTCTTCTTCATTTGATTGTTTAACCTGTCTAAGTAGGAAATAGTGGATCAACTGCGATTGAATGACAATGTCATCGCACTCTAGAAAGTGGCCAAAACATATGTTACGCAGAATCTGCCTTTGTGACTCTTTCAGATTGTTCTTAAACTTCGGCAACACGTCCTTCGCGTCAATGACATTTATTTTACTGGGAAACCATCTTTTCTCTGGAATAGCAAATGTCCATACCTGCACACAGATCACCAAATAACGTAACCCATTAGTGGTCACAGCCTCCACCCATGGATATTATTCAAACAAATGAAGCATAACTCATTGTTGGGGAGGTCACAGAGAAAACATTTTGTTCTCAAACGATTTGGTCGGTTACAGACATGATTAATTTCTCCATTGCACAAATTCGTAAAACACACAAAACATGAATCTTTTTCTCTGAGTCACAATACTGATTACCAATTTGCACTAAACTCATACATTACAAAATGAGTATATCATAAGTCCCAAATGCCATCAATACACCTTACCCATCAGTTTTAGGGTTAGAACATATGATTCAATTGAAAAAAAATATTCTGAAACTATCTAGCATACCTTCTTTTCGGTCGTTTTTTTGTCAGACCGATTCGATTTGTGTCTTTTGGACAACGAATCTTCATGGACCACCTCCAACTTTCTTTTCCCTCTTCCATCAGAGGACTCACCAACATTCATCGCTTTATCTTCACTGCTCGAACGAATCATTTGGGTTTGGGTTTACGATTTAAGAATATATAGCATCCACAGAGTTCTAGGTGTGGAATGTATAGTTTCCGAGTTTGAAGAATTTATAGAGGAGAAACAACGTGCTCGGTGACTGTAGCGACGATTTCATCGGAGCAGAAACGAGGAGGATGAATATGCTCTGCGTCGTGGGTTTGAGAAGAATTGGATTTTGTGGAGGTTTCAAATGTATGGAAGTTACGTAGTTTTCCTATTTTAAAACACTTAAATCACGGATAAAATCTGTTACTAAAATATTTTTTAAAATTTAATATATAATTATAACATATATANAAAATAAAATATATAATTAGAACATATATAATTATATTGTGTCTATTTTAAAAAGTTCTGATTTTTGAAATGTAATCCTTTGTTTGGGCCACATTCTTTTTTTCATTCTCATTCTTCTACTCATTTTCAACCACACATTCTCCAATAAAATAATATTTTATATCACATCAATAACTTTTCTTTATTTTTCAACCACATATTCCCCATCACATCAATAAAAAAAAAATGTATTCTTTCGAAAATAATGTGCACCAAACGGGGGCTAAATTATGAAATCTGATGTAATAATTTAAGATTTGAAAAAAGTTCTGATTTTTGAAATGTAAATTTTGAAATCTGATTTAGGGTGTGTTTGAGCCACATTATTTTGAAATAATGTATTTTGAAATAGTAGAATGATGGAGAATGTGTGGTTGAAAAAGAAGGAAAAGTTATTGATGTGATGGAAAATATTATTTTATTGAAGAATGTGTGGTTAAAAATGAGTAGAATAATGAGAATGAGAATTTTAATGGAAATCAAACGGGGCTTAATAATTTAAGATTTGAAAAGCTGGGAATTGGGTAATTTGGAATAGGCTTAACTCCACTCTACAGCGTCTACCGGCCTCCCTCCTTCTCTATTCTCCTGTTCTTCGTCGACTCTTCTCGTCTCTACTCTCTCTCTCTAGCGGTCTTTATCTTTAACTCTCTTCTAAGTTCTAATCGCCCGGGGCCGACACGGCATACACATGCCCTCAATTGTTGAAATAGGCTCAATTTTCTTCTCCATTGTTCCAAGGTGAAGGTAGGTTATAAGCTTTATTTTATCCCTTTTATGTTTTTCTCTCTTTCAGATTTTTTTCTTCTACGTTTTTTTAATTTTTACTTTTTAGCACTGCTACCATTTTTGTCTAGTACAAATATTTTATAATAAAAGAGCAGTAGAAATTAGAAAAGAAGTTGTACTGAAAAGAAGTTTAGAATTAAAATTTTTTTCCTGTAAACCTGAAGAAGAAAAAATTTAAAGGCCTCTTTAGATTTGGAAATTTTAGATTTTATTTGTTCACACTGCCCATCTGCTAAGTCATCTTTATCTTTACTGTAAGTTGAATAATTTAATTCCAAAGGCAAAACTGAAGAAGAAAACGAGAACAGAGAGCCCAAACTAAATGAAACGAGTAACAGCCTAACAGGTTCAATATTAATCTGTTATTTGCAATTTGCTAAATACACGTTTTCCTAATTGCAGGTTGATTTTGCGAGAATAGTGTCTATGCTACTTGGCTAAACAGTTGTTTTCGAAGGTGCTGTAGAAACTTGAATCTGCTTTCCTTGTAAGTCAATGCCCTCAATCTCATCTCACGATTTGTTGCTTTCCCGACAAAATATTGAATGTTGTTTCCTTGTCGGCAAATTAGATAAATTTTACTTTAATTAATGCTATATATAAATTTATTATATTGACTCTTAAATTTCAGCCCCTGCTCCCAAAATTCCTGGATCCACCCCTGACTATCTCGGTTCAGTGATTTTTTATTTTTATTTTTCTTTTTTCAACTCTAAGCACTCAAATTTTTCCCATATGCATTTTCTAGCTTTAGTTTACTTGCTTAAATTTCATTAATGAACCCTAAATTGCGTTGATTTGGAAGAGCTCTAAAGTTACTTTTACTATTAATTAATAATTCCAGATGAAAATAGCAGTTGAGGGGTGTATGCACGGGGATTTGGACAATGTATATGCTACTCTTCTACATCTGCAAGAAGTCGAGAATATGAAGATTGATCTCCTCATTTGTTGTGGGGACTTTCAAGTACAGTTCTTATTTCTTTCTTTTCCCCCTTAAATTGCTAACATTAACTTTCTGTTTTATACATATGAAGTTTTAATGAATATGCAGCAGCAGGTGGTCTTATCTTTAGTTTTTTCAAAGTTTTTGGGTTAATGTTTGAGGGTTCAGTTTTTGTATCATTTAGAAAGTTGGAAATCTTTGTTTTAATAATGTGAAAGGCAGCTTTATAATGAATTGACTCGCATGAAAATAGCACAGTTGATAGTTAATAAGTATATTGATTCTGTTGTAGGATATGTTTCAGTTTATCATCTTGGTATTCGTTATGTGTCATTTTTTGCCAAATGGGTTGTTGTCTTTATCTATCTTGTTTGATGGATTTGATGAAGGCCAGCCCCCTCCCCCCCTTTCGATCTCTAAAGTACTGAACGGAACTTGATTCAGCTAGTTGTCTGCCTACTTTAGGAAGATTGACTTTACAACAGACGTTCATGAGTTGCGATTAAGAAAGTAGTTCAAAACCCCTTGCTTCTTTTAGTGCTTATACCCTTCTCTTATGGCTTCCAGCTTGGGTAGAGAGGCCAGGCATGCCAAAAGGAAGATAGGTGTACCCAAGATGCACATTTCACGTTATTGCATGGAGTTTTCATATGTGAGGTTCATTAGACCCCGTGAATTTTAAAGCACTTGATTATAATTATAGACATAGTCAATGATCATTTAAATTCCACGACAAAAATGAATTTTAGTAGCTTACAAAATATCAGGTAGTCTAGCTTGTTAATTTGAAGCCTTAAAAAATTTAACTCTGTATTCTCATGTCCACTGGTTATTGACATATGAACATGGACAAACAAGAACCAAATTGACGTTGCTATACTCTGTTTAGGGATTTTTTTGCCTCAACTTACATGCTCACTTTATTAAGGCACAAAAGAGGAATCAATGTGTACTCGATAACTAATTCCAACCCTTTTGACAACCATTCATAATTTTCCTAGATCCATTCTCACCTGTCTATCAGAAAAAGTCATGGTGGTTGGAATCTATTTGTCTAAATGGTTCCATATGCGAACAGGGAACTGTATTTCTTGGTCATTTGTGGACGAGCAAGATAAAATATAATGAACTTAACTCATCATGGCCTATGGCTCTTCTTAGAGATGCTTGCCAACTATATACGTGGAATTAATGCAACTAAATCTATATCACAAGGTTTTAAATTTGCAATTCAAGTAGATTATTTGTGTACTGGTTGTGAGGGTTAGGAATAGTTTTGGATATCGGTTCTGTTTTAATCTTTAATTTATTGTTTTGTTCGGTTAATATTTCCTCTATTTTGCACATAGGCCTCTAAAGAAGCCTATTCTTGTTATATTTTTTATTTTTACATTCAAAAGCATATGTAGTAGTGGCTTTTTTTTTTGTAGAGTTTCAAGAGATATGCTTCAGAAGAGAACAATGCTTTATGGACACCAGTTTCTATAAACCCATGTCAAGAAATGACCTCAAGCTTATTTAATCTTTTTTATTTTTATTTTTTATATTTTGTGCATGCAGGCGGTTAGGAATGAGAAGGACTTGGAAAGTTTAAATGTTCCACCTAAATATAGAAGCATGAACTCTTTTTGGAGGTATTACTCTGGAGAGAAAGTTGCACCAATTCCAACTATATTTATTGGTGGAAATCACGAAGCATCCAATTATCTTTGGGAATTGTGAGTATCTTTTTTATTTATTTATAAATTTGAGGTTAGTTGACACATATGTTCTCTATTGCACTTGTCATTTTTAGTTGATGTATTTTCAAGGTTCTCCTGGGTGGGTGGAGTTAATGAATAGGGTCTTGACCTTGATGGTATAGAACCTTACAGGTGATTGTTGGATAAAAAATTATGTCGGCCTTTATGAATAAAGTATGTTGTCAATAAAGTCCCTTAGAGTTTATTTTTTTAATCTTCTCCCGTCCTTTGCTTACGATGAAACAATTGCTTTGCTTCTTGTCAATTACTCATTTATATTCTGTTTTAAGTGAATATGTGATAGACCCCAGTGGATGTTTGGAGAAAAAGGTTAAATTCTTTTATTGATATTTACCAAACTATATACAAGAATTAGGAAAGGAAATTTACAATCTAGTCCCTAACAATTACAAATGTTACAAGTTGGTACATATATTTCAAGTCTCTCGCTCAAGTTGGTGCATAGATATCACGCATGCCCAACTTGAATATCATGGTATATAATGAACCACTAGCAACTCCATGTGTCATCATATTAGCCAATTGTTCTGCCCTCTTGATGTATGAAATCTCTATATTTTTGGAGTCGAGATTATCTTTGATATAGATCCTATCGAGTTAAACATGCTTTGTTCAATCATGTTGCACAGGGTTGTTTGCAAATTTAATGGCAGC
>CAIGRF010229499.1:9411-35107 GCA_903798235.1 Fraxinus ornus | reverse complement strand
TAATCATACTTCTTTGAACTGAAATAACTTGGGCTTGACTTATCTGATCTCATATTTTCTCGAGCCCAACTACATGATTTAATACGAGCTACAAAATGAGCCCAATATTGATATACTTTTGGTAACTCTAACAAAATCAAGTATTTGGCCCATTTAAAACATATGAATTTAAAATACTTTACTTTAGTCCTTCAACTTTTAAAATCATAAAACATAATATATATATAACACATAATTTTATTTTATTTTTTGAAATTTTCGGGGTGTTACATTAGCATACACACATATACACGTGTGTGTGTATGCATTGAATATAATATACCATAATCGCCTAAATTGATCAATCAATCTTGAAATTTGAAAGAATAATCTAGACTATCCTTAAAATATTAGGGACACAAAATAATAAGTAGTATTTCCTTCTACTTAAACAAAAAATCGGGTATTATAGACAATGCCTAAACCTATAATTTCAGAAATTGCAAATAGGTCCCTAAAAGCTTATGGTAAACAACCAATTAGGTTCCCAAACTTTCAAATACTTATTGATAGTTCCTAAATTAAAAAATAACATCCATTACTGGGATAAGGGCTTTTGTCATATAGCCCTCTAGAATAAAGTTAATCCTAAAAATGTTACCTTGGAATTTGTCTAAGAGTTGTGGATACTTGGCTCGTAGTCGTATCTCCACTTCTCGTTTCCAAGTGGTTTCTTCAACTGCATGATTACGCCATTGCACTTTCACTAATAGAATCACTTTATTTATGAATGTTTGGAACCTTTAATTAATATTCTTTACTTTTCCGAGCCTTCCTCGTGGCTCAAACCTCGCAGTAACTTGATTGATGGTTTACCAAATGGCTCTAATAAGAGACGTACTTTCTAGGCATCTAACTGTTGGACGTAATTTCTAGAATGAAAATGAAAACATGTAACGATGGACTTAATTGTTGATTTTTCAAAGTGCATAAGAGGTCATTAGGCTATTTGGGTAATTGTTGATCGACTAACTTAAGCAGCTCATTTCTTGCTAGTTCGCATGAGATTCTCAATGCATACGTTTTCACAATTGTATGTAAATGAGGTGGTAAGACTTCATGGTGTTCTTGTTTTGATTGTATTAGATAGTGACCCAAGGTTCACATTTTTTTGTGGAAGAGCCTATTCTGAGCAATGTGGACTAAGCTAAAATCTATTACAATTTTTCGCGTTCAGAAAAATCTTAACAAACGATGCAAATGTCAGAGGATATGCTTCGAATTTTTGTCCTTGAGTTTGGAAGACATTAGGAGAAGCATCTACCTCAAGTTTATCTTAGTGTTGCTGTGTGTATTCTACTGGAATTATATTTCGTTCTTTTAAATTTTGGAATCATTTATATGGGTCCTATATGAATAAGATAAGGGGATCGGAGTTTAGTAACGACACACGCAAGAGTTAATACCACTTAAGTTCGGCATTATTGTCATGACTCTTTAATGTACGTTATGAATTTTCCTTTTCAAATTTCAATTCCCTGCACGCACTTATTGGGATTATTAATTTCATCCTTTATGTTTTCCCACTACAGAATATTAGAGGTTCGTGGAGATGGCTTGCGATGCGAAACTTAATAATTTTATATTATTGCGTGCCATTAAACTCTTGCTTCTTTCAAGTCAAAATTGTTGGACAGGCAATATTTTTTTATTTGAATTTTGCTTATCATTATGAATGGAAATTTTCAGTTTTCTATGTATAAATAAATCCCATTTAGTTTTTTTTTTCTCTTTTGAAATTTTATTATAAGTTTTCATGACATTCTGAAATTTAAAATATGGGTTGTCACATGAATCTGTATTAGATATATATCAATAAAGATGTGAAATGGTACAGTCACGAGTTATGCAATATAGTGACCATAGTAGTAAAGAATTTCATAATCGTAGATGTGCATCAACTTTTTGTCTCAAGTACGCAACTTTTGGTTTACTCATGGATGGCTGGCAACTCATCCAACATGAGGTATGTTTTAGTTGATGAAGCTAGGAGAAGATAAATCATAAGTTTGAATTTTGGAGGAATCCTTTGACTGCAATAGTTTAGGTAAAGGAAGGATCATTCAGTCCCAAGGAGTGATTGTTTGAAGTACTTAGTTTCAATTATTAACAAGAAAGATTTGAAGATGATGCAATGTATAGGAATAGAGTTAGTTGGATGATATGTTACTGGGATCTTATGTCATAGGAAAATAACTTTTAACTTGTAAGATTAAAAGAAAAGTTCCATGTAATGGTTAGTTATTAGATCATCTATGTTATATGTAACTGAATGTTGGATCATTGAAGTACAAAATATCCATAATATGGTCATAGCTGAAATGATGATGTTAAGATGGATGAGTTCCTGGATAAGAAATGAGAATATTCCCCTATAACTGGAGGTTGCACCAAATGAGGATAAAATAATAGAAGGACAACTTGGGTTACTGGGGCATGTCTTTCATTTTGCGCTGTCACAATACTGATTCAATTCTAGTAAATAGGTTAGACGAGGAGATATACATCTAAGTTAAGATTGCCTGATATGGTTGCAAAGTATTTGATTGCTTTAGAGCATTGTATCATAACAAAAGAGTATTTATATTGCTGACGCCAAATTAATTGGAAATAAGTCGTAGTTTGTTGTTGAGAATTTTTTGCCACATATAAGGTTTTCATCCCACAGCCTATACATAGAAAGCCCATACTTTTCAGTTCTGTAGGAGTTAGGGTTACTGCTGCAAGATGTAATCTTCATATTGTGATTCATTTTCATCTTATTAGTTATTTTATCCCAGCTTTCTGCAATTCACTATGATTCTGCAGTTGTAGCATAAAATTCTGCACCGGTTTTTAGCTTTATAATGTTCTATGTCCATCCCAAATCATATCTTCCATTGTGTTACTCTCTCCAAGTTTCACCCTCGGCTATTATGCTTTTATTTTTGCTTATGACATAATTATCTGTGCCTTACTGATATACATCAGCGCCATTCCATTCCATGGACTTTTGAAGTTGGGAAAAGCATCCTGATTATAAAACCACTCCCCTAGAGTGTTGCTTAAGAAGTTCTCATATTTTCACTACTTAACCTGAAAGATCAATCATTCCTAGTACAGTTCTTTTTTTCATGCTAAATGTCCATATACAATTCGGTACTCCTTGTTTTAATTAAAATTTTCCCATTCTCTAAATGTCAGACCTATATGGGAATTATAACAGTATTTTTCAAAAATCATTTTTCCCCAAACTTATTTTCAACCATACATTTTCACGTTTCTCCATAAATTTTTCGAATTTTTAACTACAGATTCTCCAAATAATCATTTTTCACATTGAAAAATCTCCCAAACAAATGCTTAATAACACTTTCAGGATATATTCTATGTTTCAGAGTAAGTTTATAAATATATGTAACTGTGTACAGTTTTAATCTTGGTTACATATTTGTTACTGCTCTACGTTAAAAAAATTATCCATGCGTTGTCCTCTTTTGCCAACTCCTGGTCATTACTGGCTAGAAATGACTTGGGCCATTATTAGAACTCTAAGGCAAGTCTTTTATTGCTGGTGTTAGCTAGATCAGGAAGAGACAAGTCCTATTTTTGTCCAACCTTGAGTTGAACCAAATCTCTAAGTGAATCTGTCATTGGATTTATTTATATCACCAATCTTTAGATAAACCACTTGCAGATGGATATTGCTTTTCACATCTGACTAATCTTTTGAGAAGAGTCCTTACTTCTCAATGGAAGATAAGTTATTTTATTCTTATACTACAATAGATATGCTGGTGAGCAGTTATATTGACATGAACAGACGTTTTCTGGTTCACATGGATGCTGAACTTGTATATCTACAACAGATACTGTGAAAGTTACCTTAAAAAACTATAAAATTGCAATGCACTGATAAGATTAACATATTCTGCTTCCCAATTAACATATATTTTTGCTTTTTGGCTATGGTATGGTGCATAAGTTTGCCTCAAGGTTATCAAATTATTACTATAATGAAGTCACACTATTAAATCTATATGAAAGTTGGACAATGGAGAGAATGGAAAATTCTACTATTTTCTCAGGTATTATGAAAGTGGGATGGTTAGCTAATGGAAAATTCTTCTATTTTCTCAGATACTATGGTGGATGGGTTGCACCTCAGATCTACTTCCTTGGGTTTGCAGGAGTGGTCAAGTTCGGAAATGTTCGTATTGGTGGACTTTCTGGGATTTACAAAAGACACCACTATTATTCGGGTATTATATATTGAGAACTCACTGCCAGGTTTATGAATATTCATATTGCAGGAGAATAAATGTCCTTATTTTTTTTTACAATTGTGCAATTACATTCATGAATTCTAGTTTGTAGCAAAGGTTGCAATGTTTATTTAGGTTAATTTGATCATGATTTTTGACATGTCTTTCTTTAAGGACCATGAAAAGTATAAATCTCATTCCTAAATTCTTTTTAACATTTTTTGTGTGGTTTTTACTGGGTATTGGTGCAAAATATGTGGAATGACATTGTGGGTTTGCAGGACACTATGAAAAGCTCCCTTACAATGAACAAGAAATCAGATCTATATATCATGTTCGTGAATATGATGTTCATAAGCTTATGCAAGTTGAGGAACCAATTGATATCTTTCTTTCGCATGATTGGCCTGTTGGCATAACTGACTATGGGAATTTGAAGAACCTTCTTCGTCAAAAACCTTTCTTTGAAGCAGAGGTATTAAACATAATTCAAGAATTGATTTGTCTTCCTAATCAAAGTAGAGTATTGCATAGAGTAAATTTTGTGCTAATGCATACACACGCACAACCTGAGACTGGCAGGTAGAAAGTATGATTTATATAAGAATAATTACCTTAAATTGATTTACTATATGGTAATTTTATCTGTTAATCACGAAATGGAGTTCTAACTTTTGGCATGTTTTACTGACACAAAGCTCCAAACACGTTTTGTTGAAATATTCGTTTATTTATGTTCCTATTAGTTTGCCAATTCAGGTTATCAGGCCAATAAAGGTAATTTATATTCACTAATGTAGTCTATTGCCTTATTCCTGACATTGTCATGATCGAGAATTAGGTTGGATCATACAATTCAAAATTGACATTTTTATATGTTATTGGTGATACTGATTTTGTATATCATACTTGATCGCAAGGCCTCCCTAGTTTAGTGTTTTATGTGAATAAACTAGACCTTGCTTTTATTTCTTTTTCTACTTCTCTATGGATTTAACAATACTGTATTGAGTAGTGTTTGGTGGTGGTCTTCCAATGTAGCCTAAGAAATCCTATGATTGTTGGCCTGACTTGTGTGGTCTGTGGACATTTGATGAGGGTGCTTGTGTTGATATACTGATTGTGAATTTTGGATGTGCCTATGTTGCCTGAGAACTTTGATTGCTGGTGATAGATATATGGATGATGAGGGAAGGGGAGATACCAGTTTGACGGTATCTTGAGTTGAAGTTTGACAGGGCAAAAAAATTTAAGTGCATTTTACCTTGCTCATTTACTTTTTGCTTCCATAAAAACGTAAAATAACTTTTTCTATATTTTAGTAAAAAGATACTTCCTATTCCAACTAACCCAAGCCCAAATAAAGGGAGCACATTGAGATATTGATGCCCATCTTTCCTGATGACTTTCACAAGTAAAAATGCATCAAGGTTATCGTTTCATATAAAATAGAAAACATATACCAAAGAAATTCCAAAGCTTAATATTTTTTTGCCTAATTTTTGATAAGACAATTCACGTAACTTTGTTAGGTTTTGTATGAGCATGGATGTTAAGCATAGACACTAGGCATTGATATGTCTCTAGTGTAATGGAAATTTTGTGTAAAATATTTCTTTGCAAGTCGTGGCAGTGTAATGGTGACCGACACGAGAGAAATAAAGTTATATTTCGTGAATTTAATCTTACAGCCTATACTCCCTTTTATAATACATTAACGAAGCTAAACAAGGTAAAGCATAAAGAGAATAAAGAGAAATAAATCTACAGCCTATAATTTATCAATTTACAACATATATGGAAAGATTTTAATCCTTCCATATACACGATTTCCTACACTCCCCCTCAAGTTGGACTGTAGATATTGATCATTTCCAACTTGCCAGTGAAATCGTTGAAACTTTGTTGGGACAATCCTTTGGTGAGAATATCTGCTTTTTGCTCCTTTGTGGGGACATACACCATACAAATGACTCCATCTTCTACTTTTTCCTTGATGAAATGTCTATCGATCTCCACATGTTTTGTTCGATCATGTTGGACTGGGTTAAGTGATATGTCAATGGCTGCTTTGTTATCACAGTAGAGTTTTATAGGCAATTTTATCGTAACATTCAATTCTTCCAATAGTTTCTTTAGCCATAACCCTTCACATATCCCTTGTGCCGCTGCTCTAAATTCGGCTTCGGCACTGCTTCTTGCCACTACATTTTGTTTCTTACTTCTCCAAGTGACCAAATTACCCCATACGAAGGTACAGTATCCTGAAGTTGATCTCCTGTCTTCTATTGATCCAGCCCAATCAGCATCTGTGAAAATTTCCACTTCTCTCTTTTCACTCTTCTTGAAAAGTAAACCCTTTCCGGAAGTGCCTTTTAGATATCTGAGAATTTTATATACTGCTTCTAGGTCAGTTTCCTTCGGTGAGTGCATGTGTTGGCTCGCCACACTGACTGCAAAGGCAATGTCTGGTCTCGTGTGTGATAGATATATTAATTTACCAACCAGTCGTTGGTATCTTTCTCTGTCAACCAGTTCTCCTGTTGCCTCCGTTCTTTTCCCACAATCTATAGGTGTGTTGCTTGGTTTACAACCAAGCATGCCAGTTTCGGTCAGCAGGTCAAGAATGTATTTCCTCTGTGAAATACTGATACCCATTTTTGATCTTGCAACCTCCATACCTAAGAAGTACCTCATCTGTCCTAGGTCTTTCACTTCAAATTCTGAGGCCAGACTTTTCTTTAGTCTATCCATCTCAGTTAAGTTGTCTCCCGTGAGGATTATGTCGTCTACATACACAATCAGAATGGTTATTTTTCCCTCCTCAGATCGTCGGGAGAACATAGTGTGATCTGACTGCCCTTGTTGATATCCTTGATTCTTCAATACCTTTGCAAATCTGTCAAACCAGGCCCTTGGTGACTGTTTAAGGCCATATAATGACTTTTTGAGCTTGCATACCCAATCTTTTTCACTTTTATTATTGAACCCAGGTGGTAGTGTCATAAAGACTTCCTCCTCCAATTCCCCATTCAGAAACGCATTTTTTATATCAAGTTGATGAAGGGCCCAATCTAAATTGGATGCTAGAGATAGGAGAACTCGAACGGTATTCAGTTTAGCCACTGGTGCAAATGTCTCCAAGTAGTCAATACCATACGTCTGTGTGTACCCCTTTGCTACCAGTCGAGCTTTGTATCGTTCTATCGTCCCATCTGCTTTGTACTTTACAGTAAACACCCATTTACAACCAACTGGACTTTTATCTTTTGGTAGCTTCACCAAATCCCAGGTTCCATTTTTCCTCAACGCCCGCATTTCTTCCATTACAGCTTCTCTCCATTTAGGTGCTTCTAGAGCTTCCTGAATGTTCTTTGGGATTTCTGTATTGTCAAGTTTAGTGATAAAAGTACGAAATGTTGTAGCTAAATTGTTATAAGACACAAACTTGGATATAGGATGGAGAGTACATGATCGAGGCTGTTTTCTGAGAGCAATAGGTAAATCGTCACTCGGAGATTCAGACTTATCAAATAGGATTTCAGTCGGCCCTATCATCGGTTCTGACTCTTTTGGTGCTTCAGGTGCGAGGTTTCCCATATACCTTGGGTTTGGCCTCCTTGAGTAAACCAACATCTCCTTGTTTCTTTGATTTCCTGCATCTCCCCCTGCATTCAAGTTTCCTTCTATAGATGGCATATTGGGTGTGATATTTTCGGTATAGGTTGGTTCAGGAGGTGAGAGATCAAAGTTTAAAAAACTCGTCAAGTAACCTCTCTTTATTCAGTATCTCCCCCTGAAGAGAGGGTTTATTGAAGTAGGAAGTTTTTTCAAAAAATGTGACATCAAGGCTGACAAAGACTCTTTTCGTTGATGGATCATAGCATTTATATCCCTTCTGAGTAGGTGAATATCCAATAAACACACATTTCAGTGCACGGGGTTCCAGCTTGCTTCGAAGGTGAGAGTGAATATGGGTAAATGCCACACAACCAAACACCCTTAGAGGGAGATTAGAGTGGAGGCGAGTGGTGGGAAAGTGTGTTTGTAGTTTCTGAAGGGGTGAGACAAAGGATAGAGTACGACTAGGCATTCTATTGATTAGATAGGTGGCAGTGAGGATGGCATCCCCCCAGAAAAGTTTAGGCATATTTGTAGTGAACATCAATGCACGAGTAACTTCTAAAAGATGCCTATTTTTCCGCTCTGCGATCCCATTTTGTTGAGGGGTGTTAACACAGGAGGTTTGGTGAACTATCCCATGCTTTAGTAGATAGTCTCGTAGTGTTTCATTGATGTATTCTGTGCCATTATCGGTACGAAGTATTTGGATATTTGTCTGAAATTGTGTTTGGATCATAGTATGAAAATTGATAAACACGGAGCGGACTTCAGATTTTTCTTTCAATAGATACACCCAACAGACTCGAGTATGATCATCGATAAAAGTGATAAACCATTTTGAATATGTACGACTGGGGGTCCGAGAGGGTCCCCATAAGTCACTGTGAATTATAGTGAATGGTTTAGATGGTTTGTATATGGAGTTTGGATATGAAGTTCGATGATGTTTTGCGAGTTCACAATTCTCACACTCAAAGTCAAATGAAATTTTATTTGAAAATATTGAAGGGATTACACGTTTCAAATACTGAAAATTTGGGTGGCCTAGTCTATAATGCCATAATAGAATTTCACTATCCTTAGAAGTAGATGCAGACTCACAAATAGCAATTTGATGTAGTTTACTCAGATTAGCTTCCTCAAAGTAGTACAGTCCCTCACATTCTTTAGCACTGCCAATCGTCTTCCCCGATGAAAAGTCCTGAAAAACACAGTGAGACGGAAGAAATTTAGCAAGACAATTGGAGTCCCTAGTTAATTTGCTAATTGACAGTAAATTACATGACAATTTTGGAACATGTAGGACAGATTCGAGGGTTATAGAGTCAGAAATTTTGATACTCCCTTTTCCTGCGACAGATGAGAAGGACCCATCTGCAATTTTTACTTTAACATTACCCGCACAAGTTGAATATGACGAGAAAAGGTGATATGCGTCTGTCATATGATCGGAAGCTCCAGAGTCTATAATCCAAGGGGTTTTAGATTTTGAGGCGGTAAATAAAGCCGTCAAATGTTTACCTTTATGAGCTAGGGAGCTCGAAGGGCCATGAGGAAAGGACTGACCAGAAGTTTGAAGATTGGTGAAAATTTGGTAGAGTTGTTCCAATTGTTCCGGATTGAATGCACCACTTTGAGTAGGGTTGTTTTTTGTCTCAGCTTGATATCCCCGACCCTTGATGTTTTGCCTTGGTTTCCAATCGGCGGGTTTTCCATGTAAATCCCAACATGTGTCTTCTTTGTGTCCAGGCTTACGACAATGTTCACACCACGGCCGGCCACGTTGCCTTTGATTTGGCCCATTTATTTTTGATGACAAGCCCATAGAATCTGGCCCGTTCATTTCAGGCCCACTTCCTATTCCATTAAAAAAAATTTGGGCAGGTTTTTTTTCTCCAGTTGGGCCTTTAACAATGGGCCCAACTCTTCCAACACAGTCATCCCCTTTCCCTTTCATCAAAAGGGCCGATACTTCACTTGGGCCCTTGTCATCCTCCAACATCACCGATCGACGGGCTTCCTCCCGTCGCACCTCCGAGAAGACATCGCGAAGGGATGGCAGTGGTCGCCGGCCAAGGACGCGACCTCTGACGTCGTCGAGGTCTCGATTCAGACCGGCCAAGAACTCATACACCCGTTCATTCTCCAATTTTTTCTTGTACCGAACACTGTCATCTCCGCATTTCCATTCCTCGTCACTGCTTAGATCAAGCTCCTGCCAAAGTGAAGTCATCTCCATGAAATAGTCAGTGACCTCCCTGGTGCCCTGTTTTGTTTGCCACAGACGGGTTTTGATTTCGAAAATATGGGATGAATCTTCGGTGTCGGAGTAAGTGTCGCGGACTGCCTCCCAGACTTCTTTCGCTGTGGATAGAAATAGGAACGTCTTCCCAATGGCTGGTTTCATAGAATTGACCAGCCACGCAATGACCATGGAATTTTCAGAATTCCACCGTTGAATTCTTGACGCCTCCGTTGGTTTCTTTGAATCGCCAGTCAGGTAACCCAGCTTCCCCTTTCCATCGATTACCAATTTTATTGATTGGGCCCATTCACGATAATTTTTTCCATTCAATTTCTCGACTGTGAGCTGGAATGATGAGTTCTCAAAGTTGTGAGAACCAATTGTAGAACTAACCTTCGTTTCAATTTGAGGGTTGTCGGACATGACTGACCCCGAACTGTTGGTGGGAATTTCGGCCATAGGTTGTTCCGTTTAGATACCTAGGGCTCTGATACCATGAACGAAATGAGAGAAATAAAGTTTTATTTCGTTAATTTAATCTTACAGCCTATACTCCCTTTTATAATACATTAACGAAGCTAAACAAGGAAAAGAATAAAGAGAATAAAGAGAAATAAATCTACAGCCTATAATTTATCAATTTACAACATATATGGAAAGATCTAAATCCTTCCATATACACGATTTCCTACAAATGGAAACTTTTTAGACTTCGCTATATGTCATACGCTAATTTGTTGGTCCTAGAAAAGGAACCACGATACTGTTTGATCCTAGTTCCTTTGGTTATCAAGATTAACAGTTCCTGTAGATCCTATCTCTAAATTCCCCCTACATGGGGGAAAATACGTTGCAAAATTAGCAATGGGATTCCCATTGTAACTGGAATATCACTTTCTTGAGGTTCCCTTTTTTCATTTACTATGCTGATGTAAGCCCTTATTCATTTACTTTTGAATTCTTTATCATACTTAACAATTTGTCCTATGACGTAGGATACAATCAAACAATTAAAGGAGAAGAGAAAAGGGGAGAAGAAGAGAAATGAGGGGGAAGAGAGGAGGAACGAGATAGAAAATGGAGAGAAATTAAAGAGAAGGAAGAAAAATTAAGGGAAAAGGCATCAATTTTTATTCATATCAAAATTGTGTTTATTATGATGTAGAAGATCCCTTTATAGGGTTTCAAAGATCCTATTCTAATTAGAAAATATCTAATTAGAGTTAGGTATGTGGCTTAGGTTGTAGGTACTTTGTGAATAAGTTGGGCTTTGGGTGTATTAATAGTGTTTAAGGGTTTTATTGTGGCTTGACTAGAGTTAGGTCCGTATATGGGTTGTGTTTGAGCTAATGAGCTTGAGCATTGTGGGTTAATAAGTTAGGATTAGGATATACTGGGTGTATTAGGCTGATGTGGTTAAACAACAGCGTAACTCAGCAGTAAGAACGTTGCAATGAATTTTATTTATTTATTTTTAAAGAACAATCTGCGAAACGTAAAAAGAAGCAGAAAACAGACTTTTGACTGCTGCCTCCCTTTTTTTGCACTACTGCTGCTGCTGTTCAAAGCTGGAATTTGGGCATTCAGGGCTGTTGTCACCGGTGGGAAGTGGTGGTTGATTGAGGATATATATGGTTTGTGACTTGAATGGCAGATGGTTTGTGTGGGTGAAGGTGGAAGCAGCTGGTTGAGGGGGTGGAGATTGGATTTTACAAAATTTGTTGGCCAAAGGAGACGATTTGAGCTCTGATACCTAGTTGACGTGGGATACAATCAAACAATTATAGGAGAAGGGGAAAGGGAAAGGGGAAGGGAGAGAAGAAAAGAAATTTGGAGGAAGAGAGGATGGGAGGTAGATGGAGAGAGAGAAAAAGGGGAGAGGAATTTGAAAGACGAAAGAGAAATTAAGGGAGAAAGTATCTATTTTTATTCATATCGAAATTGTGTTTATTACAATGCGAAAGACCCTAGGGTTTCAAAGATCATACAAGTTGGGAATATCTAATAAAATATATTAAATCAAACTCTAATTATGTTTCCTAAAATAAACATCAAAATTGAAAACTATCTATATAATATATCTACTAAAATTCCCATTACCATATCTCCCAGGAGAAAACAAGAAAACCAATGTGCACATCTGCAAACTATGGTAGGTATCTCTTTAGTGACATATTATGATTTATTTCTTTAAGAAGATTTTGGAAAAATATTGAGTGATGCGGTTCATTATGTGACAGAACAGTCTGTTCCCTAATTTTAGTGTTTCTGGCTAAGTGTGTGTTCACAAGGGTCTCCATGGGCCTATTTTTCTAAGCTTACGCTATATAAAGTGGCTATGTAAATTGAAAATGAATGGTGCTATGGCTTTTTTCTTCTTAAAGGCTGATTTATTGTCGAGGAAATTAGGCTCACTACTCTAAAAAAGAAACCAATTAGATTAATGCACTTAACATAAATTTATACCTCTAATCACCGTAATTTATACGTCCCAAAACCCCAAAGAGCTTCAAAACCAATTGCTTAGAGAGAGAGACCCCCAAATGAGGTGTCCAGTTTAGGACGGTCGCACCCTCGCCGACTACAACATCCGAATGGTTCTACTCTCCACCTTGTTCTCTGCCTCCGTGGTGGTGCCAAGAAGCGTAAGAAGAAGACCTACACCAAGCCGAAGAAGATCAAGCATAAGCACAAGAAGGTAAAGCTCGCCGTTCTCTAGTTCTACAAGGTCGATGATTCAGGAAAGGTCTAGAGGCTTCGCAAGGAATGCCCGAATGCTGAGTGTGGTGCTAGAACTTTCATGGCTAACCATTTTGATAGGCACTACTGTGGTAAGTGTGGTCTCACCTATGTTTACAACAAGGCCGACGGCGATTGAGATCTGAACAATTTTTATTATTAAAAATTATGAGCTTCTGTTGTTGAGAGTCAGAACCTTTAGTTCAATTCGCAGTTACTCTTGTTACTCTGGTTTTTGTATGGAATCTCTATTATGCATTCTATAATAGTGTTGCTTTGATTTACTCTATTGAATGGACTTCGCATGTCTAATGGATATTGGGGAATTCTAAATTTGCTTTAGAACAATTCACTCAACTTTAGAAAAAAGACTTGGTGAATCACTCTTTCTGCTGGCTGCAAAGTGAAGGGTGATTGCCTCTTTAGTCCTTGAATATTTTAGTTTCTCATATATCTTTCAATCTGTGCAAGCTACTGATGGCATTGACATTCTGCCTGTTGGAGGCTTTCTTTCATGTATTGTTGGTAATTGCAAGGGAAAATCATGTATCATGGTTTGATATCTGTGCTGATTTTTAAAGTTCTACCATGGTAATGTTATGAGTATGGGGACTAATACTAGAAAACAATAATGCTTCATAACTATTAAGTAGAGCCATCAAATGAGTTGATCAACTATTATATCATGAGAATAGAAATCCTTTGGGAGTAGAATTTGGCATGTTATGCCTCAAAGTTGAACTAGCTTAGCTACAATCAGTGTGCAAATACTATTGCAAATAAATGTTGAAGTGGCTGGAGGTGGGTGGAAAGTGAAAATTGCTTTATATCAGGATGATTTTTTTTATCTTGCACGAATTTAATTATAGACGGATTTTTGTCAACGAGAAAATCACCATCATATTATTTTTCACGTTTTTTTTGAATTTTGTCACTTTTGAGTGTTTTGTCACTTTTTTTTTATTATTTTCGTCACTTTTTTGAGTTTGTTACATTTTTTTTTTAATTTTGTCACTGTTGAGTGTTTGTTACTTTTTTTTTATTGTCCGTCACTTTTTTAATTTGTATAACTTCTTTTAATTTGTGCCACTTTTTTGAATTCGTCACTTTTTTGAATTTTGTCACTTTTTTTAGTGTTTATCATTTTTTTCAGTCATCTTATTTATTTTTATCACTTTTTTTTAGTGACAAATATCATTTTTTAATAAAAGTGACATTGTATGTTATTTTTTAATAAAAAAGTGACACTTAACTTTGAAAAGACGGCGGGTCACTTTTTCATTGTCACTTTTTTTTACTTTGTCACTTTAATTTGTATAACTTCTTTTAATTTGTGCCACTTTTTTGAATTCGTACTTTTTTAAAATTTGTCACTTTTTTAGTGTTTGTCTTTTTTCAGTCACTTTCTTTATTTCTATCAATTTTTTTTAGTGACAAATATCATTTTTTAGTAAAAGTGACATTGTATGACATTTTTTAATAAAAAAGTGACACTAAACTTTTAAAAGTGACAGCGGGTGACTTTTTCTATTCAAAAAGTGATAATTGATTTTACACAGTATTTTTTATTCTAAAATATGTTTCATATAATTTTTCAAAAGACCCTTAATTTTAAGGGTATTTTTGTAAGTTCCCCTTTATTGTTTACTAAGTTTGAGATGCCACTTTTTTGCTTGTACTCATGTTGCGGTAGTCTGAATATTATATTTAGATACTGGAAGGAACATTGGGAAGCCAGCCTGCTGCAGAATTGCTGGGAAAGTTGAGACCTTCTTATTGGTTTTCTGCACATCTACACTGCAAATTTTCTGCTCTAGTTCAACACGGGGAAGGTGGCCCTTCTACAAAGTTCCTTGCCCTCGATAAATGTCTCCCTAGACGAAAGTTCTTGCAGGTGTTTTTTATCACCCTTAGTTCTTTATTACAGAAGCTTTTTGTAGCTATTACTTGAAGCTAACTTTAACACCTGGATTATAGATTGTTGACATTGAATCAGAACCAGGGCCTTATGAGCTTCTCTATGATGAAGAATGGCTTGCAATCACAAGGAAGTTCAATTCTGTGTTCCCTCTGACTAGAAATCGTGCTAATTTTAGGTGTTTAAAATATGAATTTGCTTAAGATAATATTCTCTTTGTAAGTGTTAACAATCGACTGATAACTGTTTCCTTTTTGGTTATAGGGATGCCAAGCTTGACATACAAGGGTGTCGTCAATTTGTGAAGAATAAGCTCCAAACAAGAGGTGGCAAACCTTTTGAATTTGTGCATACCGTGCCGTACTACAATCCTTCTCAGTTTAAAGCCAATTATTTTCCTTCTGGTGAGTATCTTGGCAACACTATGATGCTGTTTGTGATCACTTTCTTCTTCAGATGAAATTCACTGTCTTCGGTTAAATTTAGAACAAATTGGTTTCAAACATTATTTACTTCTTACCTATACCTCAATTACTTTGCCCTTTAAACATCATCTTTTCAGCACAAATTAATTGTCCAATGGGATTTTCAATCAGCAGTATGACTATACAACCTTTTGTGTTTGGGTTGGGCATCAGGGATTTTGTAATCCAGCAAATGGGTAAAGATAAAATGAGTACTTTGGCCATCGTTTATTGTTAAAAATCCAAACATAACCTTACCCCCATTCACCTCTTCACATCCTTACTATCAAAACCGTCCCATAAAAAGTGTCTACCACATACCTCTTTTCCTCTTCCTTAACCACCACTACCATTGCCAACCTTCTCCCGTCACCAACCACCACCATTTCCAACCTCCATCATCGCTCACTGCTCTATCACCAACCTCCACAACATGCAAATCCATAACTTTAACCTCTCTTTACCCTCCACCAATTATCATGTAAATTCACTAATTCCCATCCAGACCTGCATGCTGCATTGTAAAAATCAGTTCTAAGCAAAGAGTGAATGTTTGGTTTGGAAGTTACTTGTGGGAAGTTATTGGGTTTGGAGGAATTAATTTGGGGTGTTAGTGTGGTCTCCAAGGGATGATGGTGGAGTTCTTGGGTTATGGCTGGTGGAAGTTGAGAGGTGATGCTGATGGTTAGTGGTTGATAGAAGTTCGTGATAAGAATTGTATTCCAATGGATTCTTCAATTGAGGTTTTGACATTGCTTTAAATAATGGAATTTTCTGCCTATATGTTAAAATACAAGTCAATCAACTATATGCAAAGATTCATAATTAGGAGGGACGCCAAAATAAACGAGAATATGGGGAATCAAGATTTAGGGTCGGGGATGGCAGACGATCAATTAGATACACAGCTATAGATAAGGCTTCTACCTAAAATCTAGGAGGGATAGAAGATTCAAGTAGCCATGTACGAACATCCAAAAGATGTCGATTTTAAGTTTTAGCGACTCTGTTCTGTTGTGGGGTGTACAGACATGAACGTTGAGAAAAATGCCCTTCTGTTGTAGGAAATATTGAAAATCTCGAGACATTCTCCACCAGAGTTTGAGCGTGGGATTTTAATACAAGTTGAAAATTGTGTTTCCACATAGGCAACAAAAGTTTGGAATGTAGAAAAGACGTCAGCTTTAGATCGAAGGAAATAGACCCAAGTGAACGACTATAATCATCAATAAATATCACAAAGTATCTGTATTGAGCATGAGAAATAACAGGACTCATACCCCGAACTTCAGTATGATTAACTTCAAAACACGTAGAAGCTCGACTACCACGTAAAGGAAATGGTAAAGATTTGCTCTTACCAACTTTACAATAAGCACAATCAAAAGACAAGTGTGAAGAAGAGAATTCATTCGTATTATTCAAGTAACCATGTTTCATGAGATGTCTTAAAATAAAGGAATTAGGATGCTCTAATTTCTTTTGCCACAAATTACCATTAAAGGGAATAGTAGAATAACCAACATAAATAGAATGAGGAATAGAAAATCAATCATCCTAATTTGTTTAATAATCTCTCTCGAGTAGAATTAAAACTATTTTTACTTGTGATCCGATTATATTTTTATGACGAATGCGAACATATTAAATGCATTAATTGATTTATGAATGCTAAAAGATCACGCAACGTATAGCGGTATATTTTTATTCATTATCAAGCTCTACGACAATTGACACTATATCTAAACTATTTTCAATCTTTCGAGTGTAAAATAATCCACAAAACGCATACAAGCATTGCACATATAATTGTAGAGAAAAATAAATTTATGCCAATCATTCAAGAATTGAAAACGTACTGTGAATGTCAAACACAAATAAAAGCAAGAATTAAAAATTCATGATACAAGGTTCATAGTAAATATTGGCACAAAAATATTTAGTTACTCATAATGTTGGAAATAAACAAATAAAAGTGAAATGACATCACCAATAAATTGGCACACTGTAATTAATTCTCAAATTTCTTCCACAATTGTTGATGAATTACTGCACAAAAAAGTCTGAAATTATTTCTCCAACTCCCGCTGTCTGTCTTCTCTACATGTATGTTCCAAGTTCTAGCTAGCCTTCTGCCTAAATTCTGGCTGTCTTTTTCCAATTTGTTCTTCTCGTTTAGGAACAAATTATATATATCTCTTGCTACTGTCATCCTTGAAGGAAACACAAATTTTGGGAAAAAATATCTTGTATAACCCTGAAAACCTTCATCCTCCACATGTCGAAACGGTAATTCAGACAATACACTGTACCTTGTAATCTGTTCTCTGACTTCTTTTTGAACAAACTTGATAACTTTTGGTTTGCTTGTGTTTTTGCAAATGCATAATTGCATATATGGCTGGACAACATTCACAATTTCACGTTCAATTCATTTTGTAATTATGGGCCTAAATTTTTTTTTTTTTAACGAAGACCTAACTAAATACCAATGACAATGACTTACTGACTTGTTTGTTATGTATGAGTTTGGTTAATTAAATTTATATCCTCCAAGAAAGTATACTTTAAATTCTAAAAACTATACTTTAATAAAACTTATATAGGAGAATTTATAATTTAATCAAAATATTTTTTTAATTAAAAAAAGTGCGGTTTGGTTCGGTTTTTTGCGGTTTTTAAAATTTGAAATCTAAACCAAATCATTTTGAAATGGTTTGGTTCGGTTTGAGAGAAAAAAATCGAGGGTTCACGTGGACCCAAACCAATAGTTTCAAACCAACGATTTCATTTCGATTTGCGATTTCGCGGTTTTTTTGTGCAACTTTAGTACACACATGTCTATGGTAACACTCTTCCTATCTCAACCGTGGAGAATATATAACTAGATTTGTCTGATGTTTTAAGTCTCTCCTGATTTATCAACTAATCTCAAAGTATCTCATGCTTATTATAAATACTTTGTTACTTTTATCGATGATTTTAGTCGCTTCACTTGGATTTATTTTTTTCACACAGAGTGAGGTCTTCTCTGCTTTTCAAGCTTTCCTTGCTCTCATTGACAATCAATTTTCCTCTATCAAAGTTTTAAGATTTGATTCAGGGAGGTGAATAGATGTCTAGCACTTTCCAATTTTTCTTACAAACTAAATGTATTATTTTTCAGCGATCTTGCCCTTCTACCCTTCAACAAATCGAGGTGGTAGAACGCAAGAACCGTCACTTTATTGATATGGTTCGAGCTCTTTTAATTGAGTCTTACGTTCCCTCTCGTTTTTTGTGTGAAGCATTGTCTACCTCTATGCATCTCATAAATCGATTACCTCTTCCCACTCTTAATAATGCTTTTCCATTTAATAAGCTTTTTGGTCATCATCCCACATTCTCATCTGTCCCTTTTGGGGTGTGTGTTTTGTTCATTTACAGTCACATAAAAAGATAAAACTTATCCCTCAATCTGTAAAGCGTGCCTTTCTGGGATATGGTGGTACTAAAAGGATATGTTTGTTATGATCCTAAAACACGGCGAATTCGAATTTCTCATAATGTTTTTCTGAAAAACAATATTTCTTCAATTTAGAGACTGGTGTTTTTCCTCTCCCTCTGTTGTTCTTTGTCTTACCGATTTCTCTATAGAGCCCTTTTGGTGCAAGTCGGGTCTTGTTTACACTCGCAGGCATGCTACACCTATCACTGGTTCAGAGATTCTTTCTTAGATGATTGTCCTTCCGAGCCTCTCTGATCCTCCACCTACGACATCAAATCCAGCACCAGATGATCTGCCACCTCCTGTTCCTCTTCGTCGGACTTTTCGTGTTTCTCGCCCATTGGATATGTATGGTTTTTTTTCCCATAGCTCTATGTCTGCTACCCTTAATCCGATTTTCATTCCTTCCTCTTATAGATAGGCTATGAAACAAGAATGTTGGCAACATGCTATGGAAAGCAAAACTTAAGGCTCTTGTGGCCAATACCCGGGATGTTGTGCTTGTGCCTTGTCCACATATTGTGAAACCTATTGGGAGTAAATGGGTATATTCCGTCAAATTTCGTTCTGATGGTTCTCTTGAGCGCTATAAGGATCGGTTGGTTGCTTTGGGTTATCGTCAAGAGTATGGAGTTGATTATGAAGAGACATTTGCTCCTGTGACAAAAATGACCACTGTTCGCCTCTTGTTATAGCTTGCAGCTTCCGGTCATGATCAATCTTTACATCGAATGGATGTGAAGAACGCTTTTTTACATGGAGACCTCAATGAAGACATTTATCTGAAACTTCCATTTGGTATGCCTCCTCTCAGCTAACTTTGTATGTAAGCTAAAACGCTATTTGTATGGTCTTAAACAGGCCTCTTGAGCATGGTTTGACAAATTTCGTAGCACTCTTGGATTTTTCATTTACTCAAAGTCAGTATGACCTCATCTCTATTCCTTTACAAGAGTACTGTTGGCATCGTTTGTTTGTTGGTATATGAGGATGATATTATCATCTCGAGATGTGATCACATTCTTATTTTGAAGCTTCAGGAGCATCTTCACTCGGTTTTTTCTTATGAAAGATCTAGTTCATCTCACTTATTTCCTTAGCTTAGAGGTTTATACAGCACCACATGGTATCTTCTTGAATCAACATAAGTATATTAACAACTTGATTAGGTGGGTAATTTATCTAAAGTCTTCTCAGTTGATACTCTGTTGGAACTTAATGTTAAATATCGAAAAGACGAAGGCAATATCCTTCCAGACCCTTCTCAATATCAAAAGTTGGTGGGGAGTCTCATTATCACAAGTTCGGATATTTCCTTCGCCGTTCATACTGTCAGCAAATTTATATACGCACCTCGTCATCTTCATTTAGTAGCCGTTCGTCGTATTATTTTATATCTTATTATTACTCCTCATTGTGGTCTGTTCTTTACTAGGGGGATGATTGGGCTAGTTGCCCTGATTCTCGTTGATCTACTACTGGATGATGTATCATTTCAGGGTTGGAGATAGTGATTGTAGCAGGTGGAGGTTAACACGTTGATTACGCCCAAAGTATAATGCGGTAGTTGTAGTGTAGATTTGGGGTGTTGTATACACAGGGAGATGGAAGAATATTTAAGGGATCAAAAACTTAGGGTTCCCGTGAATTTGATGAAAGGAATTTGTTTATTGCATAAAAATGTAAATGTCACCGGAAGTAAAAATGGAATTAAAGGTTATATGTAAAATAGTGAAGCTTCAGAATTCCCTCAACTAGATTAGATCAATCAACATCAATAATTCATGCATTCTCTACTCAGTTAGAAGTTTTTATCCTAACTTTTTAACCGGATGATTTAGCAATACAAACCAATTTAATTCCACATGTAATCCTAAAATTTACGTTTTCCACATCACAATCTACATTAATTTATTTAAATCAGATTCAAAAAGTGACTATATATTTCTAACATATAGCAGTAATTAAATCACACCAATAAATGATTTGAAATTGAAACTTAAACCAATATTTTAATTATTCAATGGAAGAAACATGATTAAATCCATGAAAAACTGAATAAAAGTTAAGTTAAACTCAAATCTGATTCAAAGTGGGAAAACATAAACTTTAGAATCATTTAAACATTGAAAAACACATTACATGAATAAATGATGTCGAAATATCCAAATCCAATTGAGTTCCTTCTTGGCTTCACCAATGTTTTTAGCTCTCCATGTGTTTCTTGAGTCAAAAATATGGAAGAAAGGTGTTCAAGAATGAAGAACGGTCGTTAGCAGGCGTTCTGGGGTGTTTTTAGGGTTGATGAATCGTGCAAAATATGTTACCAAACGAGTTTGAGTTGTAGAAGGAAAGTGGAGATTGGGGCTTCGAAGTGTACCATGCGGTCGCAAGGAACAATTGAAATGTACCATTTTATTCCCTGAATTGCTTTGTGCGACCGCAAGGAATTAAAGCCTTGCGATTGCATGGCTTTACAAAAATTCCTCCGGACAGCCTTCAGTATTTCGACCATAACTTTCTCTCCTGATGTCCGATTGAGGTGATTCAAGTTGCGTTGAAAAGCTAACTCAAAGGTCTACAACTTCTATTCATATGTCAACTTTCAATTCGATCATCTACTATGTCAAAAACTTGTCTCAATATAAGGTTAAAATCCGGTGCAAAACTTTTCAGTATGAAAGTTGATATTTGATAATGTTTTGGCTATCTTTCACTCCTTTGACTCCTTGCTTCATCCAATTGACCTCTAAAACTCTTGAATCTTCGCCACAAGGTTAGAAATAGGTTTAGATTACTTGCACTTTAGTTCTTGAACTTTCACTTTGTTCCAGTTTGGCCATTTTTCACTTGTTTTTCCTCAATTTCGTTGCATTCATCACTTTGTTCTGCAAAACACGAGTTGCATAGAATTAAGCTATGCTCCACCTATTAATCAACAATTGCTCATGTTTTGACAGTAAAATAAGTATATAAAAACGCACTTATCACACGTGATGGTATTTTCTCAGTTCGCACTTATTTTAGTTTATTATTGAAACTTACTGAGAACTCATTCCCGTGGAAGATGGTTTGGAAATGTAAACTACCTCCACGAGTGGCTTTTCTTTTATGGACGGTGGTTAGAAGAAAGGTGTTAACGGTGGATAATTTTCGTACAAGGGGTTTCTGCATTACAGAGTGGTGCTATATGTGTAAGAGGGATGGAGAGATGATCGACCACTTGTTTCTTCATTGTGATGCTGCTCGTTTTCTATGGAACGATATCTTGGCATCGCAACACATGGATTGGGTGTTGCCGAGGCGTATAGAAGACACACTAAAGGCATGTAGGAGAAAGTTTCGAGACAAGGACAGGAAAATTGTTTGGGATCTTATTCAGGGTTGCATCGTTTGATGTGTGTGGAGAGAAAGAAACAGTCACTGTTTTGAAGACCAATTACGGACAACAGAACAGTTTAGGGAATTGTTTTATTTAACTTTGTATACTTGGTTTAATGTTGCGACCAGTAGACATATTGACGGGCTGCCTGATTTTATGTTGTTTCTTTCCGATTTAAGTTGATAATACACTAATCGTGTATTATGCTTTTTGATTAATAAAATTTTGATTACCTTTCAAAAAAAAAAAAAAAAATCTTTCTAGGTGATGCTCTAATTTCTTTGAAATGTAATAAAGAGGATTATGTTTTCAAGTTCTCAATTGAGGCTGAATATCGCGCTATGTCAACGGCCTATTCAGAGGTTGTGTGGCTGCGAGGACTTTTAGTAGAGCTTGGTATTTCCCAATAACTGCCTATACCTCTTTATGGTGACAACATGAGTGCTATTCAGATCGTGGCTAATCATGTGTTTCATGAACGTAGCAAACACATTGAAGTAGACTGTCATTGCATTCGGGACGCCTATGATTCTAGGGTCATTATTTTTCCTAGGGATGACAAAAAACTTGACAAACCCAATAACGGTGGGGCTCCGCCCCAAACTGGGCGGGGATTACCCGCTTAATCGGGGATGGGGCAGGAAATTTTGCCCTGAGGCGGGTTAGGGCTGGGGCTGGTAACGGGTGCCTCGCCCCATTTAATCTTTTTTTTTTTAATTTTTTTTTTTTAGAATTTAATACTTTAAATGGAAAATCTCAAGAATTTTCATTAGTTCTAATAGAAAATTGCAACTAAAATTGTTTTTCAATCTAATGAATGGGGGCAATAAAATAAATTATCAAAAACTTAAAAAGAAAAAAAATTAAACGGGGTAATAAACGAGGCAATAAACGAGGCAAAGTCTTCGCCCCGCCCCGCCTTTGCCCCACCTTAAACGGGTAACAGGGCGGGCAATTGCTTGGTGTGGCGAGGCGGGGGCGCCGCAACCCTGCCTCGCCACGTTGTTTTCCCTAGTTTTTCCCCATGTTTCTACTGCTCAACAGACCGTCGATATCTTCACAAAATCCTTGACTCGCAGCTTCATAACTCCCCCTCAGTTTGAGGGGGTATTAGAGGCGTGATTAATTATTGAATTTACAGCTTTCCTTGTGAGTCATATCGTATCCAATTGCCTCATTTGACCTGAAAGGAAGTAGGGAACTAGTTATCATGCCTCGATTGGTGCCTCCAATTCTGCTGCAATGCCTGTTGCCCCACAAGTTGTTTATACTATTAGAGGTTTCTTACTATTTATAGCTAATGAGCAGTTTCCATGTATAACTTGCATAGAATTAGGATCCCTCATCGTGGTCTGTTCTTCCCGAGGGGAACGTTTCTTGAGCTCACCGCTTATAGTGATGCTGATTGGGCAGGTTGCCTTGATTCTCGTCGATCTATCACTGGTTGGTGTAGGACTGTAAATAGATCGGATGTGGACTGAATTTGCCTATATTCAATCCGATAATCCAATGGATATTTGATTGTTAAATTCATATCCGTTTTGCTATGTTATCAGATATCCGATCCGAAATTAAAGAAATTAGGAAAAAATAATGTTGGAATTAACTTTTTTTTTTTTCCAATTTTACCAATTCTTACACGGGTTTAATAATTATAAATTTTTCAACTTTTTATGTTTTGAATTTGATGATTTTTTTTATTCTAAATTTATTTTAGTCACAAATAACATGCCATAAAAATATTTTACTGACTCAATTATGTATAACAAACCGAATTGGAGTGTTATCGGATCTGATTGACCTATATCCATATTTGATCCATTTAGTTAATGGATTATCGGATTCCGATCTTAATCGGGTTATCAAACTAAGACCTTGAATCCATCTCTCATTAATTTCATTGGATTCGGATCAAAATTCAATCCATTGACAACCCTAGGTTGGTGTATCTTTCTAGGTGATTCTCTTATTTCCTGGAAATGTAAAAAACATGATTGTGTTTCTAAGTCCTCCATTGAAGCGGCATATCGTGCTATGTTTGCTGCATGTTCTTAGAGTGTGGTTGTGGTCTTCTAGCAGAGCTTGGTATTTCCCAAACAAAGCCTACATCGCTTTATGGTGACAATTAGGGCTGTAAATAGATCGGATATGGATCGGATCTGCCTATATCTGATCCGATTCGATAAGAAAATTTATCCGATCCGATCCGATAATCCAACGGATATTTAATTGCTAAATCCATATCCGATTTGCAATGTTATCGGATATCAGATCTGATAATCCGATCCGAAATTAATAAAAATTAGGGAAAAAATTTGAACTAATTTGAGGCCCACATATTTTTCCTAGCAAGCCCAATAATGGCTTTTACTATCATGATGTTCCTTTTTAATGGAGATACTCACTTCTAGTTTTCTATTGACATTCGATGTGGGATAAGGTAAACTTGAATTTCAATTAATAAATATTTTATTTCATTATTTCCATTAACAAATCAAATTATTTGTTACATATTAATTATTAGTTTTGAAGTTGTAAAATAAATTACAATAATAAATTTAATTAAGAAAAATATAAATATTTATTTACTTTAAATTAGTAAACTAAAATTAGAAAAACATTGGTTGGAATCAAATTTTTTTTAAAATTTTCCAATTCTTAAACAAGTTTAATAATTATAATTTTTTTTTTAGCTTTTTTATGTTTTGAATTTGATTATTTTTTATTCTAAATTTATTTATTTTCTCATTTATTTATTTTAGTGATAAATAATATGCCATAAAAATATTTTACCGACTCAATTATTTATAACAAATCGGATCGGATTGTTATCGGATCGGATTGACCTATATCCATATTTGATCCATTTAGTTAACGGATTATCGGATTCGGATCTTGATCGGGTTATCGGATTGAGATCCTAAATCCATCTCCCATTAATTCGTCGGATTCGGATCGGATTCGGATCAAAATCCAATCCATTGACAGCCCTAGTGACAATACTAGTGCCATTTAGATTGTGTTTAATAATGGGTACCATGAACGCAACAAACATATTTAGGTGGAGTGTCTTATATTCGGGACGCCTATGAATCCAAGGTTTTCGCTCTTCCCCATGTTTCCACTACCCAACAGGTGGCTGATTTCGTGATATCTTCACGAAATCATTGTCTCGCCTTCATGATTTTCTCGTTAGCAAATCGACGCTTGTGGACTCAGGACATCAATTTGAGGGGGGTATTAGAGATTTCTTACTATTTATAGCTACTGAGTAGTTTCCATGTATAAGTTGAATAGAATTAAGGATTTAATTTGATTGTACAGAAAACTACTTTCCTTGTATATCCCCATAATATTCTATAAATTAAATGGTACACATACCGGAAATTCATTCAGCAAAATTGGTTTTGGCATCTACTCCTGCTCATACAGCCCTACCTAACCTAAACACACTTACTCCTGAACTGGGGACAACACAAGGTTTAAAAAGGCGGAACTAAGTACTGAGGCGTTTTTTCTTTATGAGGCGAGGCGTAAGCCTCGAGGCGGTTTGA
>CAIGRF010229487.1:27469-40722 GCA_903798235.1 Fraxinus ornus | reverse complement strand
CAACATTTAACTACCAAATGTTACCTTTTATGTGTTGCAAATTGTGATTTTTGGTGTAGTGTTAATTAAGTAAGTAAATAGGATGGACAATGGGGATATTATTCTACTTTCTATTTCCACCCTTTCCCGCCCCATTATCAACCCAAGTTGAATTTATGTTAACTAGTCAAAGTGAACGTGCATTGCACATTATTCTAAAATGTTTTATAAGTGTCATGAAAGTAATATTTCACATTTCATTTACTCTTTTGATCTAAATATAAGAGAAATGCAAGTCCATAAAAATAAATGTTAATTATTATACACGCACGTAAATAGTGAAATATATACTTGAATGTGAGTATTAGAATTACAAATAAATGAAGATATTATAGCAAACACGACACATGAATTAATGTGAATATTAATTAATTTGAAATTAATACCTAGAAATATATACGTGACAATGAATTTTAAATCATTTATATTAGATGAATATAATATAATTTCTAATTAAGTGAAACCAGATACTAATTAGCATACACAGATGTGAATAATTAACTGCATCCTTGAGTTTGAAATTCTAATTAATATTAATTAAATGAATGTTAGTGTTAATTAGTTGAAAATTAATAAAAGGAACATGTACTTGAATATGAATATGAAATTCTAATTAATATTAATTAAATGAATATAAATGTTAATTAATTGGAAATGAATTATAGTATTTATTACAGTTTGTAAATTAAATACATATTAAAAAAAAAATAATAAGATATTATTGAAATAATTAAATTTTAGTAAAGCCATAATCGTAAAAAACAAAAAAAAAAATTATTCTCACTTGATGTGATATTTAATATATTATAGATTATTTGATTGAGGATTTTTATTTTATTTCTGCATGTTCAATTTTTTCCTTCTATAATTTCTTTGTTTGTTGGAAATTGATTTTAATGAGATGATTTTTACCAGCTTTAATCTATTATTTAAGCGGGGCTCGTTGCTCAATTAGAAAAGTTCAAATGTCGAACATTTTCTACTCCGCGAGGAGATCTAAATGTATTTAGTTGTTCAATCCTTTCTAGCGACTAAGACACAATTATTCTTCATTTTTTAAACATGTTTCGGTAATGAAGTACAAAATACTGTCTAGTTCACAGTTTCTCAAGATTATGAAATTTTGTTATCGGAAAGTGATTATTGTATCTTGGAAGATGATTGTTGTTCAACCATGAAGAATTCATGTTAAGGAAAGAGTCGTACTCTTTCTGTCCTTAACATTTGTGCCTTCTTTCCATTTAATTTTATGTCATTTAACTTGGAATAATGCTATTCAGCACCAGTTTATGTGATATTCTATAATAAGTTCAATTAAAAGTGATATTCCGAAAAAGTAATGTGTAGCTAGACGTGAAGGCGAAGTTTCAAGTTTTACGAGTTTTACGACTTTAAGCGAATCTAGGCATAAAAAAATATTTTTTAAATTTTTAATCATTTTAAAAATCATTTAATACTTAAAATAATATATACCAAATATCTAAATTTGTAAAATGCTATATTTATGTTATAATTTCTATAATTTCTCAATTATACAATTTTCAAATTTTTAAAATGCAGAAATTAAACTATTTTTATAGTTTCAATTTTTAATCCTACAAGTCCTATTTAATAAATTTATAGAAACTTTATACACGCTTTCATTGTTTTCGGCAAAATAAGGAGTCTCAAAATCATAAGTACATAATGTAGATAATGTCGTAATTTAAATCTTATTTAACTCTTTATTGGATAAAGTCTTTTAAAATTTTCAAATTAAACTCAAATAGAAAGCTTTTTAAAAAATAAAAAAACTAATAAACTAAAGTCAAATAAAAGAACTTTTTTTTAAAAAGAAATTGAAAATTATTAAAAAGCGTCTAGCGAAGACAAAAGAGTAGAGATGACAACAGGGTGGGTTCGGGACGGGGCACCCCCTTCCCACCCCCGCCACACCACTCCCCCACTTCGCCCTGCCCCACCTTAGATGGGGCTGGGCAGGTTCGGAGCGCGGGCTTGCTCAGTTCAATTTTTTTTTTTTAAAAAATTTTAAGTTAACTAATTTTTCGGGCTTGCTCCGTTTAATTTCTTTTTTATTTTTATTTATCAAAAATTTCCAGTTAACTAATATTTTTTTTTAATTTGTAGTTAATTATTTTTTTTATTCTTCACGGGGCGGGTTCGGGGCGCTTCTGGGCTGGGCACCCCCTCCCCGCCCCACCTACCCGTCGAGACGGGTTTTTTTTTGCCCCATTCAGGACGAGGCAACGTTGGGTCGGGTCGGGTTTTTTTTGTTATCACTACAAAAGAGTGGAAGGAAAAAAAATCATACCGTTTAGGAGTTGGAAAAAAAGCGCATAAACACGAAGCGAGATATTTTGCCCGAACTTTGAGCATAGGGGCTACTTATGCGAAATTTTTAGAAAACTAATTAAATGTGAAATTATGTAATTCATTTCATTGAAACTGTAATTTAATGCTATTAATGTTGCCACCTAGACTGATATTAATCACCAATAATGCTAAATAGCATTACTCTTTAATTTGGGGAAAACAATTGTCATCTAAGACGAGTTTTCTAAATTAACAAAGTAATTGAATTCATATATAAATAATCATATATTTATGGTGCTCCTATAATTACATGATCTTGTGCGTACACATAACTTACACGCCTATAGGATTGACCATATATGCACCTGCTTGGTTTATAAAGAAAATTGGGTGATAATCGTAAAATAAAAAGAGGAGGGGCTGGGTTAAAAAGATGGACAAAATGTTGTGTCGTAATCATAATAATCAATAAAAGATACATAATATCTAGACTCTCATTTTGTAGGAATAAGAGCAGGTTCCCACATTTCAAATTGAGCAAGATCAAACGGCGCAATAGAATGAGAAGTACTTCGAGGAAAAGGTAAAGCATAAAATATAACTAATTTGCAATCACTACAATCATTTCAAATTGACCTTTAGAAACTAAAAATTTTAAATGACTAGCAGAAACATATCCAAGGCGAGAATGCCACAAATAAAAACTAGAAAAAGATGACAAGTTAACACCGGTGGCTACAACATGTGGTGGTCTCAAATTGTCTAGAACATATAACTCTCCTTATCTACGACCTATCCCAATTAGCTTATGAGATCAAGGATCCTACACATTACAAGTAGTAGAAGAAAAATGAACTAAGTATCAGAATCACACAATTGGCCAATAGAAATAAGATTCAAAATAAGAGTTGGAACACAATAGATGTCTGAAAGAAGTAAACACCTGCTTAAGGCAATGGTGTGCCATCAACAATCAAAACGAACATAGACGAGTTAAAAAGACGCAAGTCATTAAAGAAGTTTAAGTTAGATGACATATGTTTGGAATCACCTGAGTCAAAGACCCATGAGAAAGAAATACCTGAGGTACTCTGGGATGACAAACCTATATGAGCAAAGGCTGAGATAGCATGTGGTTGTATGGCTAAGAACTTCTAAAATTGCTCTACTAAATCGATCAATATAGGACTAGAGGAAGGTGGTGCTCCAAGTATAGATGAGTCACTAGGAGTTATGGTAGCAGCTATATTAGCATTGGGACAATAGGATCGCTGTTGTAGCCGTGGCCGCTACTTCTTCAATAGCTTAGGACATTGAGACTTTCAATGTCCCTTTTATTTGCAAAAGCTACACTCATCGCTAACAACTCGCACATAACCTTTGTTCTAATTCTGTGTGAACGGTCGAGAGGGTACAACAAAAACTAAGGTGCTAGATGGAGGAAGAGACACTTCTCTTGCAAGATATTTCAAATGTGTTTCCTCAACTACAAAATCACAAACCACTGAAGAAAGTGGAGCGTGACGCAAGATGGAGCCTCTAAGTCCTTTTAAATCACTGCGAAGTACCATGAAAAACTGAACTAATTGATGCTCATCTCTAAAAGTAATGCATTCCTCATGTGTTGTTAGTCTTGTTGACTCTGTAAGAGCCAACTCATTCGAAATGGAATTCATAACAGTGTAAAACTAAAGAATACCCATATTCTTCTATTGTAAAGCCCATACATCAATCTCCAATTGATATCACTTTGCAAAGTTAGATTTAGTGTATAGCTTCTGAAAGTGATCCCAAACTTCCTTTGATGTTTTAAATTTCTCCAACTGTATATCAATGGATAGCTCAGCAAAATTATAAATTCAAGTAAGAATTTTCACATTGTTTGACTCTCAATTATCTACTCTGTCACATATTTTCACTAGTGTTATTAGGTTTCACAACAATTACACTAAGATGACCCTACAATATTTTATCCTTTAGGAAATTCTTCATCACGATGCCCCAATATAAGTAATTTTTATCATTTAAGCTAACACTAGTGAATTGAAGTGAATCATCCCTTTCAGTTTCCATCATGAAATCAACAAATAAATTATTACCAATCAAAAGAAATCACCAAATTTCAAGAAAATCAACAACAATCAACACGCCGACACGAACTACCACCAGAATATGTTGTACAGTACACCTATAACCAAGAATCATGCTTGATGTACAGAAATTTTTGTACAGAAGTTTTACATACAACACATATGGTGGGGCCTGTACAATTAAATTTTTTTTTAATACATGTGGGGTCCGGCCCCATGTGAAGGGCCTGTAAAGGCCCTGTGAAAATAATTCTGGCAACCCAGAATTATTCTATAACCAAACTAATACCACCGAATTGTCAGAAACTCACCAAGGAAGAAATTGTCTCTTAATATTAATTAGCAATGACATTAATTCCACTTTCACTTTGAATTTTCACTTTATGCTTCTAGTCTTAACATAATAGTTCAAAAAACAAATATTTATATACATATTTTTTCAGTCTTTAGTACCTTAAACTTTTGGATATGCACGCTTTAATAATACACATGAGTAGATCAATGTGTTGAGAAATTTTGTCTCGTTCATTTATGAACACTTTACTTTTCAAATCTATAGAAGATAAAATAAAAATAATTTCCTCGCAATAAAGTGTAAATAAATGAACAAACATATGACTCAGATAGCAGCACTACAATTATTTATATAAGTAACTTATTTATTTACTTAAGGTTAGACTAAGATGCAATGAGTTTTCATGAAGACTATGCTTGCCCATCTTTAGCAATTTAGAAAAGAGTAATGTTATTCATTTCTACTGGGGTTACAAACACAATCTAGGTGGCTCTAAGTGATAGGTAAAATGAAATGTGAAATTAAATAATTTATTTAATTTTACCTATCATTTAATGCTACATTAAAACCACATAGACTGTATTTGTAATCCCAGTGGAGATGAATAACATCACTCTTTAGAAAATAATGGTGTTGCTACATCTATAATCACTATTCAAATGTGGACGCGTCCACTGAGTTTAATTTCCGTCAATTAAGAAAATTAATTCAACTTCCTACCCCACACACCACCAAGATTTAAAACAATTAGGACACCTAATCCTTTGAATTTGAATTGTTCCAGTACAAGGAATTGTCGATCCACTTTTCGCTGAAGCTGTGGGGGTTCGTGAGGCACCATCTTGGCTAAAATCTAGTTTCTTCGACGTTAGAACAGTTGAAATGGATGCCCTCTTGGTCTACACAACTCAACAGAATATGGAGTGGACAACTCCTATTTTGGTATCTTAATTGAAGAGTGCAGACTTCTTGCTAGAGACCTCCCGAATCTCAATTTCCACTGGGTTAGGAGATCGACTAATCAAGTTGCACACACACTAGCTAAGGCCGCTAGTTCTTTAGAAGATAGGGTTGATTGGTCTTACTTTCCGCTTTTATTTATTTCAAGTGTACTTCTTGCTGATTTGATGAATGAATAACTTTATTTACTTAAAAAAAAAAAAGTAATGTTATTTATCATCACTGGAGTTACAAACACAGTTTAGGTGGTTCTAAGTGATAGGTTAAATAAAATGTGAAATTTAATGATTTATTTAATTTTACCTATCATTTAATGTCACATTAGCACCACATAGACTGTATTTATAACTCCAGTGAAGATGAATAACATTACTCTTTAGACAATAATGGTGTTGTTACACCTATAATCTCTATTCGAATGTGGACGCGTCCACTGAGTTTAATTTCCGTCAATTAAGAAAATTAATTCAACTTCCTACCCCACACACCACCAAGATTTAAAACATTTAGGACACCTAATCCTTTGAATTGCATCTAATGCGGTGGGAAAATAGCGTACCGCTTTTGCACGGATTTTATGGAAAAATACTGCTGAACCACATCTAGTGATTATCACCAACTGCATTTACATTACAAGGAAGTCCCAATAAAATTTAAAAATAAAAAGTTCATTTTATTGTTTACCTTTAAAGTTTGGACTTCACAATTACAATTATGAGGACTTTGTCCCCTAAATTTCAGTGAGAAATCAAAATTTTAGAAGTGAGACAATTGAGCGAACGCCTAAGTCAGACACTAAATTTGGACTCGCAAGTCGCATCTAATATCCGTAGTGAGGGAGATTTGTGGCCATGGTTCCTAGAATTTTGCTGATATAGCGCTAGAGTCCCCCAATTATATTAGCTCTCGAATAGCCTATTTGATTTCTGTGCTTAAACTTGTTCTCACTTATTCTTGACTTGCATCTAGATAATAAATGTGGCAACAAGTCAAAACAAATAAAATAAAAAGGAAATTCAACCTCGTCCTAACTCCACCATCACCACCACCACACCCCAACCCTTGACCATTGAACTATAATATATATAGAGAGATCGTCGTCTTACCTTGGTGGTTCACATTAAGAACTCATCGTAGATCAATGATCAGTTGTAGAAATCGATAAAGACACCATTCTCTTCTATTTATTTGACCATAGTTTGATGTGATTTCTGACTATACGAGTACAATAAAAATCTGTCTTGTAGGATTTTTTTTTCAATAGATCTTGGTGCAAGGGAACAGGATCATTTGAAAGTTTGGAGATGCAAAAGCTAAAAATAATTCAATGGGGGCCTAAGTATTTTATTATTGAAAATATAGGGACTACTGTTGCAAATTTCAGAAATACTAATAAAAGGCCAACGGAGGATGAGCATTAGCTCCTCGTCCTAACTGCTGGATAGGAATTGTATTAAAAACCCCAACAAAATCTCTTTAATCTCGCGGAATAGACAACTGTAATCCTCTTGAGAGAGTGAGAAATGTCATCGGAAACCACCGTACAAGACCCTCTAAAACCCTGGAAACACTTACTTTCTCCGCCCATAAAACACTCATTCTTAACAACTTTCATGAAAAGTTTTGTAGCAATCTTCATTTTTGCTGCGACTTTTCTCATTTTCTACTCAGCATCCCCCAGCCAGAAATGGCTCAGTTGTTCAGAATGTGATCAGAGTTTTATCCACACCGTCGGCTACGACTACCACCAGCCTGATAATGAAAAAACCAACATATCCCACATTCTTTTTGGCATCGGAGGTTCGGCAAAGACTTGGAACGATCGCCGCCGTTACAGTGAAATCTGGTGGAGACCTAATTACACTAGAGGTTTTGTATGGCTGGATGAAAAGCCGGCAGGCGACACGGCTGGGCTGGAGAATTCTCCACCGTATAAAGTCTCCGAGGAAACATCTAAATTCAAATACACCTGCTGGTACGGTTCAAGGTCGGCTATACGTATAGCAAGAATTGTGAAAGAGAGTTTTCAACTAGGAATGGGTAATGTAAGGTGGTTTGTTATGGGAGATGATGATACAGTTTTTTTTACAGAGAATTTGGTGAATGTGTTGGCTAAATATGATCATAATCAGTTGTACTATATTGGTGGAAACTCAGAGAGTGTTGAGCAAGATGTTGTACATTCTTACACCATGGCTTACGGCGGCGGTGGTTTTGCCATTAGTTACCCTCTGGCGGCGGAGCTTGTTAGAGTTTTGGATGGGTGCATCGATCGGTATGCATCATCCTACGGTTCTGATCAGAAGATTGGTGGTTGCATGACTGAGATAGGCGTTCCTCTTACCAAAGAACTTGGCTTTCATCAGGTAACGCTACTCGAATTCCAAGATTTCCCTAATTTTTCTTGATTATTAAAATACTGATTTCTTTTGTATTGAAATGATTTCCGCACTATAGTTGGATATAAGAGGAAACCCATATGGACTACTAGCTGCACATCCATTGGCACCACTGGTATCACTGCACCATCTAGACTATGTCCAGCCCTTGTTTCCGGGCATGAGCAGGATAGACTCGGTCAAGAAACTCTTCGAGGCTTACAAGAAAGACCCTAGTCGGGCAGTACAGCATAGTTTCTGCTATGACCTTAGTCGAAATTGGTCGATTTCTATTTCTTGGGGCTACACCGTTCAATTTTACCCGACCTTTGTGTCAGCAAAGGATTTGAGCACACCATTGCAAACGTTCCTAACATGGAGATCTTGGGATGATGAACCATTCACATTTAACACTCGGGCTATGAACTTAAAACCGTGTCATAGGCCAGTTATCTACTATTACAACGAAGTGGACAACCTCGGAAATGGACAGACTTTGACATCGTACAAGAGGCCTGTTTCTGAGATGAGGAGGAAACAATGTGACAACAAAGATTATGCCTCTGCTTATGCTGTAAAGATGTTCAATGTCTCCTCGGCAGTATTTGATCCTGAATTATGGAAGAAGGTGAGTTTGATTTTTACTTTCCCTACTGGTTAATTTGTTCAAATTTTCGCAACCATTCATCATAAGAGACTACGCTTTAAAAATAAAATTTGAACGAATATAAAATGTTTTAGATGAAACCATTTTCCTCGAAAGTTACAGCTGGTAGGAAAGACGCAATCTAGTCCTATATCACCGAGGATCAGGCACACTCAATCTGTCCCAAACAACTTTATGTGTTGTTTACTCTGCATCAATGAGTCTAGCACAAGCCTAGTCCCTTTCTGTTGTTGTAGTTAATAATAAGGATTATTCTACTTGTACATTCAGATATACATCTTAAGTAACATAACACACAAGTTGCAGTCTATCATTAACTGGTGGAAATTTTTTATTTTTCATTAGCTAATGACAAAATGTCACTTGCACATTATGTCACTAGAGCATACATGTGAGTATACATGTAGCGAAGATCTAATAATAATAATAATAATTAATTATTTCATAATAACGTAATTGCTCTACGTGACATATATGTGATAGTTAATAATTTGATAGACGATACAATAAAAAAATTCCAACATCTCCGAATCAAATTACTCATAATCATATGAATGTCACATAGGAGAATTAGGTAGTCAACCACAACAAATAGTATTGCTCTAACTTTTTCTACCAACTAAACCGAAATCATCGGCATGATATGATTTGCTAGAACTTTGAATTTTGGATTCATTAATGACAGACACGTCCTTTTATTTGTCTTTTTTGAACAGGCACCACGTAGACAATGTTGTGAGATAGTTACCGGCTCGAATGCAATGGACAGCGTCGTACAGGTCAGAGTTAGAGGCTGCAATCAATGGGAATCATTAAAAAATTTCGGAATGTAAACAAGATTTTCATTGTAATGGACTTTTTGTGCACAACGTGGCCCGCTTCTATAGCTATAAGAAATTGGATGTACATTCTTATAAACAATAATATGCCCTCTTTGTTTTAGATTTTTGGGAAATGATGGGTTTACCCGGAGTGTTTACACTCCGGGTTACCCGCCCCTCACATAACGTGAGGGGCCCACTAAAAATTAAAAAATTCTGGCTTCTATAGCTATAAGAAATTGGATGTACATTCTTATAAACAATAATATGCCCTTTGTTTTAGATTTTTGGGAAATGATGGGTTTACCACTCCAGGTTACCTGCCCCTCACATAACGTGAGGGGCCCACTAAAAATTAAAAAATTATGCCCCCCTATTGTGAGGGGGGCAGTGGGGTCGGGTAACCCGGGGTGTAAACCCTCGGGTACCCATAGCAAGACCCTAGATTTTTTCCTATTGGTACTTTAGTATTAACAATATTAAAAAAAAAAAAAATAGCGGACACCTTTTTCATTTAAATTATAATTTTAATATGCTTATTGCTTATAGAATTAATCCATCTCATCATTAAATACTCGATATGCATACAATTTTTTTTATATTGTTTAGCAGTTGCAAGATTTGAATTTCGAAAATTTACGTAATGCATTGCGGGTAATCTAAGTTTGAGTGAGGTGCATTCAGGTAATTCATCTTAGATTTACGTAATGCATTGCAGATCAACATATTTCTTTAGTTTAGTAGTGGATAAAGTGACCAAATCCGAAAGCAAATCAAAGTTGAATGAGTTGATTTATCAAATTGAAGAGGGTTGACTTGATTTATAAGAAAATCGAAATTGGGTGATCTGATTGTACCAAAGTTAAGATGAATGACCTAAATGCATTTTCACACAATGTTTGTGTGGCTTGCAGTGCATTTAACCCGCGTCGAACGATTTTATTTAAAAACTTGAAGTCTAAAAAAGATTAATTATTTAACTTAATTTTATGTATTTACTATACTTCAACATAAGGCGAAGACGGCACAAACTGGAAAAATTCGAACCGGATGCCAAACTAAAGCAAAAGCGCGTTAGGTTCCTCAATTGAAAATATTTCAAATCAAGTCCACACTGTGCGAATATGAATGTGAAAGCAAATGCTTCGATAATTCTTCATTGACCGCTTGACCTTATTATTACTATCAATTTATTATTCAGTCAAGAAGAGAAGATTTAAAACTCTTTATGTTCCAATACATCAAATAAGCTATTCCCTACCCTTCACAAATATAGGGTTACCCTTTTATTTATTTATTTATTTATTATTATTATTATTATTATTATTATTATTATTATTTTATGTGCACTAAATTATAGGACACTTTCTTTGTCAAGAGTAACGTAAATTTCTTAATTTTCTAATTTACATCTATTTATAACGCCTTGTTATCAACTAATATGAACCACTTTTATTTAAATTATTATTTAACGTAAAAGTGTATTAAGAAAAACATAGGAAAAATTTATATTTTTAATTATATTAATTACATTTTCTATATATGTGTGAAAATAAAAATAAGCTTATCTTCGTGGATGGATGAAGTTAGAAATTAATACAAAATACACATTTTGAACACATATTTTATTAAGTCCCTGTTTAGTGGGGATTAAAGTATGATTTTTAGTAGATTTTGATAGAAATTGGTGAAATATGGGTTTGAAAAATTGTGGATCTCAAAAAATACGTGATTAAAAATTAATTGTTAAATTTGATTTAGAATAAAATCTTGATTTTAATTTTCATCAAATAGGGGCAAGTCTTTCTCGGGCATGTTTGATCCTTATTAAACAAAAAATAAATAAACAAATAAACTAGAAACAATTGCCTCATTACAATTATTCAAATATATTTTTTCTAAAAAAAAAAAAAAAAGAGGGAAAATTGCAGCAGCAATTCCTAACATTTTCAATCTTTGCAAACTTTACCATAATTTTCATTTTGTGCCAGCGAAGGTACATAACCTTTCATAAATATGCAGCTGAAGTCCAAGTGGATGGAAAACATTCATTTGACCGTTAGTTGACTAAGAAATGTGGATTTTGTCTAATTTTGACTTAATTGAAAGGGTTAAAATGATACTTTACATATTCCTCATATTAAATAAGTTAAAACGTTAAATTAAAAATCCAAAAAATAAATATAAATATAAATATATAAACCCCACCCCACCCCCAGATCAAAACCGACGAGGTCTCTTCTTCTCCGACAAGAGCTTACCAGACACCGCCACCTTCGACCCATACTCATACACACCCGCCAGCACAACTCCCACGCACCACCAAACACTACAAATGTTGGCACCCTCTATCGCCATCTTCCAGCTTACTGCACATTCGAAAATCAAACCAAGTAAACTCATCCCCACATTAAAAATTCAAACCAAGAAAAATCATTGATTTCATTTCTATCAAACCTAGAAACCAAATCCCACCCCCTCCCAAATCAAAATCAGAATTGGATTTATCCGAAGTGAGTTTGTGAATGAGGAAATTGCAGCAGCCCGAGATTAGGATTTAAAATCTTAGAAGCTGCATCGATTGTTTGTCCCCCCTTTTTTTTGTTGAAGTACCATCATCAGATTAGACTTCTGGATTGTAGAAGTCGACCGATTATATTGCGGAGGAGTTGCCTACAGTTTTTGAGTTTGTGAGTTGGGGGGTTTTTGGTTGTTATTATGGCGACATCTAACGGAGTTAGGGCTGGTGATTGGGTAGGATGTGTAGAGGGGAATGATGGCTTTTCGGTGATGTGTGGGTTCGACGATTTAGGCAGTGTTGGGAAAGAATATAACTGGTTGTGGTATCGGCCGATGTTGGTGGCTGATTTTCAGTTGTGGAGGGTAGGCTGGGGTGAAGAAGAAACCATTTTTTATTTCTTTGTTTATTTATTTAATGTGAAATTTTAAACTTACCATTTTACCCCTTCTAATTTAGTCAAAAATGATCAAAGCCTAATTTTCTTGGTCAAATAACGGTCAAATGGATGTTTTGACATCCATTGGACTCCATATACATATTTATGAAATGTTAAGGACATTCACTGATATAAAATAAAGGTTATAGTTACATCTGTAAAAAATGAAAAATATTAGGGATCGTTGCTACAATTTTTCCTAAAAAATTATAGTATCTTATTCAACAACGAATTGGTCAAGCACTAGCCTCTTCGTATACCTCATCAATCATGGCCTAGTTATCCTTTTGAGATAATATCAAAGACATCCCCAAACTTTGTGATAATATCAAATACGCCATTCATGTTTGAAAAATCACATGAAACTCCTTTATTTTAAATTTTAGCATCACATACACAATGACCACTTTTTGAGTCATATATCATTTGAAATGAGATTGACATACCTAAAATGGTGATGTTAGTTACGATTTCTTTCACTACTATATAAAAGAGTCACTTTGATTTTCACTGTACATAAGCCGTATGCCCATGTTAAGCCAAGCCGAAGTGGTTGAGCAGCGTTCGCCGAGCCTGCCATTTCTATATTCTAAACTATATTTTCTCGCTTTTTTTGGTCCAAGAAATGATGTTAATTCACTGTTATTTGACTTTTTTGTACTTTACGATTGCGTGTGAAAAGGCGAAAGTAAAATAATGGCATTTTTACATTGATTGAATAAAAAAATATAAG
>CAIGRF010229482.1:25510-43080 GCA_903798235.1 Fraxinus ornus | reverse complement strand
AACTTTACAGAAAAACAAAAAAAATAATCAAACCAAACCAATTCAAGTATGTAACATAATAGAGTAGAAATTACAATTTACTAAATATATATCTTGCCTGATGGACTTCTCCCTTTTCTCTTCTTCTCTTTTTCCGAAGCTTTGCGTTTGTTGCCTATTCTCAGTGACGAAAAGAAAGAATTTTTTTTTTTTTATATAAATGCAAAGAGTAAGAAAAATACAACCAACGTCTTTCACTAAGGAAAATAAAGCCACCGCCTACATTTTTGGAAAAATCTTTATAATTTGATACCAGCGTTTTGTCAAGAGGGAAGAAGAGGGATAAAATGAAAAAAACGTCTAGAATGAACAGTAAATGAAGAATTCCTCCTTTTTAGGGCTGGACAAAAGTCCCGAGCCGAATCGGACCGAATCGAGCAGTTCTTCATAAGTTAAATACACAAACGAGTACCCGAATCGAGAATCAATTGGTTTGAGTCGGGTTTCGGGTCTAGACGAAGAACCGAATAAGAAGCGAAACTAAAATATGCTGTGTGTAAATTCAATTTTTTTTTTAACCATATATTCTTTAAAAAATCACTATTCAAAACTCAATTTTATCCAAATAATGATTATCTAAAGGGAGCTTAAACTTTAAAAGTGTATTAAAAAGATCCTACACCGATTTCTTTGTGTAAATATGTTGCAAGACGAGACGGTAAATAAATAATGGGACATGAATTGGACTTGTGATCTTTTAATTTTATAATTTATGTTCTTTATTAAAATATATTTACTATAGGGACGGGGATGGGGAATTTGGTAGGGATTACGTTCTCCGTCTTGTTTCGAAACGATTACTAAAAGGATTGGAAATTCCCCATCTCATTGTCATCCTGTCGATGCACATTTCAACAATAAAGATTGGTTACTTCATAAAAGAAACCATGGTTATGATCATGGAATTACTTTTAATAATTTAGGTGAGCTCATGTAACGAATAAACTACCATGATTAAGCGAAGAATTTTTTTTTTTCAATTTTTGACATTTTGCTGAAAATATCTTTTTGTTTCTAGTGTTTGTACTATCTTTTTGTTTTTGTGATAATATTTTTATTGCTTCCCATATGTGCTAGAAAAAAGTCAAGGCTCGTTTGGCTCCCATTAAATTTTAATTCATTTTTCTCTCTCATCTTATCAATTACACATTCTCTTAATAAAATAATATTACACATAAATTCAAAAAAAAATCCTTACTTTTTAATCATATATTTTTAAAAAAATACTATTTCAAAATTAATTTTTTTTTTTTTCAAATAATGGATCTCAAACAAGGACATTTAAAGAATTATATCATTTCGAGCTTGTCTCTCCCCAAGCTGGCCCATATAAATATTTATTTTAGTTTTCGAAAGCTAACAAAAATCTGAAAAAACAAAATAAGATTGTTGAGTTTGTAAATCAATCTATTCTTACCTCCATTAAAATTTATGTTCTTTGATTTGGAGGACATTTGTAACATAAAGTGATATATGTCATACAAAAAGATTTTTATCTCGAGTTAAAAAATAATTCAATCCTTGACCAGTATATCTAATTCCGGATTAAACAAACCCATACTCAATCGAAGCACAGGATCATGTTATTTCGATTCGTCTCTATTTTTGTGAAACTATTCCTCAAGTATGGCTACCGATAAGTTATAGAAGAATTTGTGTAAATCACATAATGATAAGACTTTACTCATTTTAAAACATCCTAGTCAGAGGGTATGTTTTGTGATGCTCACAAAATTCCATGCACCAGTTGACAATTAATCCCTTTGTCTTTGTGTACTATCTCACTCATTCGGTAATAAATAGCAGTGTCCATTGCGCGGGTGAGGCGTGTCCCAAAAGACCCCTATCACAGTTCACCTTTTGCCTTTCGCTATCTCACTGCCAAGGTTACTCCCGTCAAATTAGTTGCTATTACTAATTATAGTACTAAATTTTCGAATCTTGCACCAAAAAGTTGTTAATCTGTGATCGAATTATTTGAATATTCTCTCCTTTTCCATGTAACGCGGTACAAATACATATAAGAACCCCCCCCTTCCCATAGGGTTTCATCTCATTGCCCTTTCCTTCTCAATCTATCAACCCCTTTGGCGTATGTAGTTTCTTGAATATTTTGAATCTCAGTTTTTGTGGGTTCGGTTTATAATTTTAATTTTTCTTGGCATAACTATTTTCTGTTCCGGCAATCTTGAGTCTGGTTGAAATTTTTTGTATTATGGGTCTTTAAGAGTTTAGTTTGTTATCAATTGTAATCCCAAGGGGTCTGTTTGATTTTTATCACATTTTCTTGTGCCTAGGGTTGTTGGTTTTGCAAGAAAAAAAATCTGAGTTTTTGCCCTATTCAACTGTAATTGTGCTTTTCAGTATCTGGGTGTGCTTTGAGATTGAATTTTGGTTCTCACTTTTGAAGAATTTCTTGGAAAATGTATTTTTTACATGTAAACTAGGAAATGCCAGCTACAGATTATCAACAGACATCATCACCAACATCATCTTTTCCAAGCTTAGGATTTTCCATTTTGAGCAGACGCTGTGATCGGGTCCATTCTATGGACTCTACTCATGAGGCCACTGGCCATGAAAATGAATTGGAATCCTTCCAAAAACTTGTGGCTGAAAGGTTTCATGATTTGGCAGCGGCAGACTCCAATGAGTTGCTCTCAATTCCGTGGATTCACAAGCTTTTAGATGCATTCCTCTGTTGCCAAGAGGAATTTGGTGTTATTGTTTACAAGAATAGAGTTTTTTTCAATCGAGCCCCCATGGATCGATACATTTCCGAATTCTTTGAGAGAAATGTCAAGGCGTTAGATGTTTGCAATGCGATTCGTGATGGCATTGAGCAGATCAGGCAATGGAAGAAGCAGTTGGAGATTGTTTTATGCGCATTGGACAATCAACAGAGCATTGGGGAAGGCCAATTTCGTCGTGCTAAAAAGGCCTTTATTGATTTGGATATTGCAATGGTGGACGAAAAAGAGTCCAATTCGAATATTGCACATAGAAATCGGTCCTTTGGACGAAACAATGTGCAGAGGGAGCGCAAGTCTTTTGGCCATTTCCGATCCTTGTCATGGAGCGTTTCCCGATCTTGGTCTGCTGCTAGGCAGTTGCAAGCAATTGGCAACAACTTGGCTGTGCCACGAACAAATGAGATTTCGGCCACTCATGGACTAAATGTGGCTGTTTTCACCATGAATCACGTACTTCTATTTTTGATGTGGGCACTTGTGGCTGCAATCCCCTGTCAAGACCGTGGCCTTCAGACACATTTTTCTGTGACTAGGCAGTTTGTTTGGGCCATTCCGATTCTCTCACTCCACGATAAGATTCTGGATGAGTCGAAGAAACGGGACAGGAGAAATGCTTGTGGATTGTTGAAGGAGATTCACGAGATTGAAAAATGTGTGAGACGAATGAATGAATTGGCTGATTCTGTTCAATTCCCCTTGACTGAGGAAAAGGAATGGGAAGTGAAGCAGAGAGTTCAGGAGTTTGGACTAGTGTTTAAAGCAGTAAAAGATGGTTTGGATCCATTAGAGCGTCGGGTTAGAGAAGTGTTTCATAGGATTGTGCGCAGCAGAACTGAGTGTCTTGCTTCTATTGGACGAGCAAATAGTAATGATTTCGGCTACTCAAGAAAAGGGTTGAAGAAGTAAAGTCTTGTCTTTATCACAATGTATTGTTTAAAGAAATCAGGAAAAGAATCTAACTTTCTGCTGTCCTTGTTATTTTTTCTTTTGCTGTGATATAAGTCAATAACTCAAGTGAATTTTCCTTTGAAGATGTAGCCACTTCAATTCATGTTTATATATGTTTATGCTGCTAGAGGGTGAGCAGTACTAGGAGAAACTGAAGAACGCTCAATTTGAGGCCTATTTGCTCATCTAAAAACTAGTAAACGAATTGAGACAGAGATAATGCTGCTACTGTATCATGTATGCTCTTGAACTGTTTGAATATTCATCAGCAATGACTTCGATTTCACAACAAATTTGTTCTGTGTCTTCATGAGGCTTGCATTTTTTATGTGGATGGATTGTTATTGAGGCATAACCGAGTAGCAAGGCCTTGCATCAGATTCTGCGTATGGTCTGTTCTAGCTGGCTCTAAATTTATTGAAAACCAGGCATTGTTATCGTTATTTGTTTTGCTAAAGGGTAGTGCAATTCAGGCCTATTTGCTTATCTAAATTAGGCAATAAACATGATAAAATGAGACAAAATTGTGCCGCCGTTCTATGCTCTTAAAACTGTTTGAATAGTGATCAAGAATGAAGCGATTTTACTTAACAGCTTCATTTTTGCTTCAAAGATTTGATTCTGTCTTGTTTAGGCTTGCATTTTTATATAACATTTCATCTCGCGGAAGAGAGATTATTTGGGGTATTGCACGAAGTCGTTCCTGGTGGTTGTTCCCATGGAGTAGTTGCGACTAATGGACAATATGAAGAAGAAGAAATTGTTGGAATTGTAAAAAGGGATTATCAATGTAAAACTTTATCAAACCCTAATTACATACATATAAATTCTCCATGTTGAAATCATTGAGAATGTTAAAAGAGGAAACATACAGAGAAATGAAGACCACGTTCTAATTTGGGGACCATGATCCCATGATAAATAATAATAACTGAATATGCAGTTATTATCTTTCGGTTCTTATAAATTGGCCCACGTCAATTTAAAGAACCGTTCTAGTTTTGATCACTTGGAAGTTTCATTTTCAATCGTTGTGACTTCTCTCATGTATTTTTAACCTCATTTTCTCAATCTGTTGGGACTTCATGACTTTCAGCATTCGTGTTGACTGGTTCAATGTTTTGTGGTGCCCTTGTTCAATTGAAATGAATGGTAAGATAAGCCGCCTCTAACAAGAATCCTTCGTACTCTGGTCAAATTCTAAGAATATTTCTCTGAATAACAAGATTTTTCGACTTTTTCTTTAGAAACATTGAACACGTTTAGTTCATGTCAACCTTGTAATTAGAATAATGTTATAAAATCAGCAAAATTATTTTGACAGTTCTAGATGATCCCTTGAAAATCCCAAGTGCACGGAATCATGATCAAGTAATATAATGATGAATAGAGTGTCGAATTTATGAAAACTCTGTGTTTGACAAAGTTAAAATTAATTACAACATTAATCGAATAGCAAACTTTTGTAATTTTTTCTATACTAGTACCTAAATCATCAATTAAACTAATTAAATAAATCAATGAGAATGTTAAAAGCGGAAGCATACGTTGATCCATGTGTTTGATTGATTGAATGGGTTACGCTCTTCCAAATTGATACGTAGTATTTTCTTGAATTTCTATCTGTTGATGGGGATGGAGAGAAATGAAGACCACGTTCTAATTTGGGGACCATGATCCCATGATAAATAATAATAACTAAATATACAGATATTATCTTTCGGTTCTTATAAATTGGCCCACGTCAATTTAAAGAACCGTTCTAGTCTCTACACTTCAATTACATGACATTTAATACCCATTAGTCCGAAATTAGCTTTAATGGATCACTTTATTGACTAATCTTTAAACAATAGCACCACACATTTTAATACATTACATGTGTGACCCCATATATTGGAATTTTCCAACAGAAATAAATCTAAATATTGTTGCTTACATAGTAGGATGAACATTTTTAGTGTGTACTTCTCATTCTTGTTAACATCCCACCCGAGAATCAGTAAGGTTGTAGAAACAGTAAAATAATATGTTGAAGGGAAATCCTAGTCCCCTTGCAGACAAACAAGAATTTTGATCACTTGGAAGTTTCATTTTCAATCGTTGTGACTTCTCTCATGTATTTTTAACCTCATTTTCTCAATCTGTTGGGACTTCATGACTTTCAGCATTCGTGTTGACTGGTTCAATGTTTTGTCGTGCCCTTGTTCAATTGAAATGAATGGTAAGATAAGCCGCCTCTAACAAGAATCCTTCGTACTCTGGTCAAATTCTAAGAATATTTCTCTGAATAACAAGATTTTTCGACTTTTTCTTTAGAAACATTGAACACGTTTAGTTCATGTCAACCTTGTAATTAGAATAATGTTATAAAATCAGCAAAATTAATTTGACAGTTCTAGATGATCCCTTGAAAATCCGCAAGTGCACGGAATCATGATCAAATAATATAATGATGAATAGAGTGTCGAATCTATAAAAACTATGTGTTTGATCAAGTTAAAATTAATTACAACATTAATCGAATAGCAAACTTTTGTGATTTTTTTCTATACTAGTACCTAAATCATCAATTAAACTAATTAAAGTAAGTAAATGTGTTTTTCAAATATGTGAAATACATTGTTAAAATGTCGAATCCCCCTTTATTATTCAATTCTTATCGAACCTTACAATATTTGTTATATTGTGCTTAAAACATATTGTCTCTCTCGATAACAATAAAATCCACTAAAAATTCAATTGTTGATCAAACAATTGAAAAGAACGATAAAAACGATAAAAAACATTCACAAATCAAATGAAATTAAAGTTAAAATAATTAATTAAAAACTAACAAGGGTTCATCTCATCATAACAATGTATAAAACTAATCTAACATATCAAAATTACAAAAAATCATATTTAAATAAAAAGACATAACTCGAATTTTTGATAAATTAAGAAGATGAAGATAAATCTTGAAATGTTGAATCTCTTCAATGGTTTTTTGATGAATCTCCACTTGCTCATTCCCTTCTTTGCTTAAAAATAAAGTTTGAATCTTCACTTGAATGAATTCTTGCAAGTATCCTTCAATTCTCTTACAAAAACTATGAATTTTCTTCATTTGATGATAATAATTGATGAATATTGGTGTATGAGATGTATATGAGAGGTCTATAATATTTATTTTGTTGTTATGTATTTGTAGGAGTAGAAAATTGGTTGAAAATTATGTCCAAATTGATTTACAAAACAGTTTCAATCGAATAAGGAAAATTGCATTCGCGCACGGATTTTTTTCTCTGCATGTTATTCAATATTTTGGCCATGATTTTTTTTTTTCCAATATCTAATTAAGGCGATTCAAAATGCATTAGAATTATAACTCAAAGGGCTACAACTTTTCAAGATAGAATTTTTTCAATTCGGACATTTACTATGCCAAAAATGGATCTCAAGTTTCGACTAAAAATCTGGAATATAACTTGTGCGACTAGAAATTAATTTTGATAATATTTTGATCATATTCCATTCCTTTTTGAATTTTAGTTCCATCCAATCATCTCCTAAAATTCTTAAAAGTATCGTCTTGTGGTTCGAATTAATCATTGAATATTTACAATTTGGTCCTCAAATTTTGGACTTTGCATTTTTTCCTTGATTTTCTTTTGTTTCTTCTAATTCCTCGTTCAACTATTGAGTTTTATCTATATAATATAAAATACAACAATTTAAGATATATCTTTCAAAAAAATTACTAAATATCGATATTTTAAGTCTCGAATAAGTGTATAAAATACACTTATCACTAGATCTTTGGAAATGGCATTATTTTCTTCAACAATTATGTCGACCTCAATTTCTATAAGGGTAACGTGGCAAACAGGTAAATACTCCAGTAAAAATCTTCCTGCGCACGGTAACAAATCGTTAGTCACTCGTGGCTTTTTTCGATAGTGGTACATGTGACCGCGAGCACTCCGACAGTCAAATCACTAAACGAGGAAGAATAAATAAATAACATACTCAAATTGCAAGGTTCAAGAGAATAGAGCAAAGTGTATGTTTAAGTGTATAGAATTGCATTATCTTTGAAATGGCACTGAGTGTAGATATTTATAGAGAATTAGGGGGATTTGAGACCGTTGGATGGAGGGACACGTGGCACATTTGCTATTCGAGGCGTCCTCTCCTAGATATCAATTAATCAATCCCTAGGTTGGCGGACATTTGATGCCCCCAATGAGTGAATTTTGTGACTTGACCTTTTGACGTTTGCTACACAAGCATCACATCAATCAATCGTTTAAATCTTATTATGACTGAATATTTGTACAAAAGATTACCTAGTTAACAGAGACAATGCGACGTGATAGTATTCCAACAGCATCGGTCCACCTCTTACCCCTTCGGCGTATATCCCTTCAAGGCGCATCACTCTAGCGCCTCGGTTTAAATTGCGGATATACATGTGGACCAATTCACCTCGGCACTTTAGTGGTGAAGGTGACGTGAAGTACGGGCCTCGTTGATTTGCTTAGCTAACTGCCACGTTGGTGACGATTTGGAGCCTCTTCGTAGGAGGCGTAACAGATTATATTATGTTTTGTTTATATTCATAAAACATTGGATATCAAGAATTTGGCACTTATAATCTGTGTACGATATGGTGTCATTTAGAAAGTAAATACAATTATTTTCCTATCAAACTCATGGCAAGAAGAAAAAAATAAAATTCACGGAGTTGCTAATTAATTTGAGGAACGATACTAGATGAATATAAAAGAAGAAAAAAGATTGAGATTTTGTCACGTGCTGTCTCCTAATTGCTCTATAGCGTACCAAACGAGCCTTACAAATCCTGTTCCTTCACATAGTAGATTATTCGAGTCAAATACTATGTTGGTCACTAAATCTTCAAAACGTGTCATATTAGTCAACAAACTCTTTTTTAGAATAAATTGTCAAACCACTCCTCCTGTACCGTTAGTAGATTTCATGTTTAATGAAGTTGCTTTGTGGCTGACGTTCTTGGTCAAAGAACTTCTATTCTACATACAATTTTGGTTTCAGAGATGCTACGTGTACACGTGCGTTTCTGCCCCCTCTCACAATAGGGGGGCAGATTATTTTATTTGAGCGTGGGCCCCTCTCCTCATGTGAAGGGAGCGTAAACAAACGGGTAAACGGACGGGTACAAATAGAAAATCCTTTTGGTTTTACAATGTTCATCTTAATTCTACTACGTTTCAACTTAATCCTATGTTTATTATAGGTGGATCTTAATCTGAATTAATTTATCTTGGTTTACAACACAAGTCCAGTGATCCAACACAACCAAATTCATTAAAGAGTAATGATATTTAACTCTACTCGAATTATAACCTTAGTAATTTAAGGTGTGCTTGAGCCACATTATTTTGAAGAATGTAATATGGAATAGTAGATTGATGGAGAATGTATGGTCGAAAAAAGAAGGAAAAGTTATTGATGTGATGAAAAATATTATTTTATTGAAAAATGTGTAATTAAAAATGAGTGAAAGAATGAAAATGAAAATTTATTTGTACATTGGTCTAATTTTACACGTCTTTGGTCTAATACGCGTCTTTGTCTTGTAGACCCTCATAACAAGATTATTCCACCTTTTTTTCTTTAGAAACATTGAACATGTTTAGTTTTATGTGAGCCTCATATGTTAAGTAGAATATTAGTGTTAAAAGATCATATCTCAATTATGTTGGGACTTCTAGAATAATACATATCACATATTTTTAATGGTTTAAAATTTTAGACCACAATTTTTTATTGGTATTTAGTTTCTTTATCAATGCCAATTTAACATCTTCTCGTTAGAGTTTTATGGTTTCGGATAAGTTCTCGTTGCAATGTGTTTTGACATAAAATACTACGATCGTGTCTTGTTTCCCAACTTAAACATTTGTGCAAGTGTTGATAGGGCCAAATAGGCCGATTCCCACCATTAGACTTCTCTTTTTTTCTTCTTGGTAATTTATTTATTCAGAATATTAATTATTTATTCATTTTAGAAATATATGAATTATTAAATAAACAATTATGCGAAATTAAGGAAAATAGTAAATTCATTAAATAAATATATTATTGAAACATGGTACAATTAAAACATATTAAATTACTAAATATGAAGTCGTTTAATGTAGATACGTGGTTATTATAAAATATGTCATGTTAATTATAAATAATTGTGTTACGTATATTTTTAATTTTTTTATTCTTATTTTAATTAACTCGGTAATTATTATTTTTTACATTTCAAATTTAATAATAATAATATCCTTTATAATAATAATAATAATAATTGTATTAAAAATTATATAATGAAAATGACACAGATACCCTCGAAAACTAATTTTGCCAAAGTAAAAGAAAGGGTATATTGGATTTTGCACCATTTTGGAAAAATGGTGCAAAAGTAAATAGTGTTTCCAAAATGGTGCAAAAGATGGTGTTACATTGGAACCCCATTTTGGTGCAAAGGGATCTCCATTGGATATGCCCTTAGCCAAAATTTAGAAAATATGATTGAAATCTCTCTAATAGCTTAAACTTTTTGAACAAGAGGATTCAACATAAACTGGTAATTTCATTTTGGAATTTCTGCACAAGGAAGAACATCATGAAATTATACGTGCAAAACATATGAATAACAAGGCATCGTATCAGTACATATTAATTTTACACGTGTCTCACTGTCATCAAGTGCAAACCTTAGTAACAGACATTTCTTGGTCCTCAAAACATGAGGGGAAAAAAAATCATCATCTGCAGTTTCTAAATCCTCAAAACACCTTGAGAATTGAAGTCCTCACCGAGTTTTTACATTGGGATTAAGTTTGAGTGAGATTTAAATCTGTCTCATCGGTGTCTTGGAAAAACGTGTCACGCGAATCTAGTGGAAAATTAGCCATCACTTGTCAATGAGAAGGCAAGAAGAACGATACCAAGTGTAAAGAAAATTGTAGCAGCAGAAAACAACCACATAACCCGGCTTTTAGGTCTCTGGCTCACTTGACCACTCAACTCCACCTCTTCCAGAAGTTCTCGCACTTGATCCATGTCAGAGTCTTTTGCAGCTTGTATTAGTCGATTTTGAATTTTTTCGAGTTTTTTCAGCCTCCTATATTTGGATGCATCTTTGATTGGCCAGAAAAGACCCGTCATTTTCCATAGAAAGATGCCCATGTAGATGGCTACAAGACAATCCACACTATAATGGTGTCGTTCTCTAATTTCTCGTTGGGCACTATGCAGTACAAGAACCCAGATAAGAGCCGAGCTAAAACCTCCGTAAGCTTCCTGCATTATTTATCAAAGGAGAAGAGTCAAATGAATTACAGATTAATTACCGAGTTGCTACTATATAAATAGAGAAAATTTTTGGCATGTTTACTAGGAACGATTGGATATTTCAGTGTATTAAGAAAGAAATATAAGCTAAAATTTTGCTCATTATACTATCTAATCCTATCCAACACTGATTATCAAACATGCGGTGCATTCGATACATACCGTCCATGCCATAGCTGTCAAAACCGCAACAAGCATGTGGCCACTGTATAGGAGGTCATTGCACCCACCCCCAGCTTTTTTTAGTAGATGGTACCACGGAGATGATCCTTCAGAAGCTGTAGGTCGTAGAAAATCAGCGAGAAAGCTCATTGAACCCCAATCTGGTTGGAAGTCAACATTGTACTCCCCTGGATCTGCTGAAAGAGGATGAAGAATCTTGTAAACAACAAAATGATCTCAAGTAAGTCCACGTAAACTCCTAACCCTGGTTCTCCCAAAAGGCCAGTAAAGAAAGAAGAGACCCAAGTGAGGAAGTTCCAGAACGCGTGGTGGATAGAAGGTATTAAAAATTAAACAACATATGATTCCTTATAATTAGTAGACTTAAAAGAAGAAAAGCAAAAAAATGTAACTAAGGAAATACCAAATGCAATATCATAATGAATGATTTGGCGTATAGCATTAGAATCTGTAGCATATGGAACATAATATTTTTGAGCCCAAGGATGAGGGTATGGAGGGACTTGGAACCGAGCAGAAGCACACCAGGGACGTGGTGATGGCAAAATTGTAGACACAAATGCTATGGCCCGAAGAAGCCGTCCAATGCCCATTGTGAACATGTATCTTGCACCCAGCCCCAGACCCGGAGCTTCAACCGAGTCAAATAATACAGAGAAGCCAAGCATTATAAATAACATCAGGAAATGGTGCAACCCAATAATACGAGATCTCAGTATGTTGACCACTGTTTGAGGCAGTTTCTCATTCAATCCCAGAAGCAACCACTGGCCAACATCAGGAAGAGGCGATTGGGCACTGTCAAACATTAGCAAGCCTATTATACACCCAGTGACAAAATTTTTGTTAGTGGTGAAGTTTCAGGAAAGTAGTAATAATTATGACATTATGTCAACAAAGGTTTCCTAAAGCTTAGTTTATAGAAACATTGATGGTATTTGTCGATCATCTATCACACAAAACAGTAGTCAAGAACTTGAAATTCTATAACTCTAAAGTTAATGTAATTGAAGTAATTAAAAGGGCATTGATGCCTTTGATAGATCCCTTCAAGTTAGTGCCTTCTCACTATTTGTTAGAATAGATTATCCAATAATTATTTCACCTCTTTTTCTTGGTAGCCGAAGGTTTATTTGTTGATCCACACAGCATTATTAATTTTTAGTAGCGCGATAATTCAAAGATGCAAAACACAGCAATCTAAGTCGAGTTGTTAAAAGCATCCATTCATCTTTTTTGTGAATATATCCAAACATATATACAACACACAATTCATCCTAAAATAAAACTTTAGACAAACCCGAAAATGGAAGTTTCAGAAAGTCACAAGTATATTTCACTTGTCAAAATTAGCAAAGAGATCTAAAAAGCCTTTGAATAAGCAATTAACTAAGTCAAAAATCCTTTTCTAGGAAAACATTAATTACTTTCCATAAATAAAGTCTAAATGCCTTGTATATCAAGTATTACCCAAAAATGCTCTCTTCTTTTCAGCTTGAGATCTTGACATAATTAGGAAATTCTAGTTCACTATCATGATTCTGTTTAAGGTCACTTACAATTATACTGATATAAAGTGGATTTACCAAAATTGAAATCACGCCTAATTAAGTCAAACCCAGATCATTAATTGTACATATTCAGTTTACAAATCCCATAGAAGCACGCTTTAAATGTAGTTTACAAAATCCCAGATCAAATTACACTTATTTAAGGCAGATCGTAATAATAAATATTGAATCTAAGATTCAATTTACAATTACAAAATCCCAGTTCAAAAAGCACTAAATTAAGTCAGACCAAGATCATTAATCATCCATATTCAATCTCAGATTCAATTTTCAAAATCCCAGTTATCCCACGACAGATTACACTTAAACCTACTTATAAACAGGCACATTCTCTCACTCACTCACTGACGAACACACAAATGGCTCCCAACCTCAAACCCGCGTAGAATGATATAACTCCAGACCCTTAACCTAAATGAGCAAAAATAGTATAAGAACTTAATGAAAAGCAGCCCAAAAAATCCAGAAGCTGGAAGCACAAATTTTCTTGTAGGATACGCGTACATAATGTTCGAATACGTACTTGTGCCAGTCGAGACCAAGTACAGCAGTGACGGACCGAACAGAAATGGCTTCGAAGAGGAGAGCAGAGAGCATGAAAAGCATGGAGAATATGAAGGGAAGAGCTGAGCGGAGCTCCAAGGACCAGTGCCTGTAGAACGGAACGCGAACAATGGCGGCGATGGCCAGGGCGACCCAGAGAGCGGGTTGCAGTCGCTCGTGCCACGCCGGTGAGAGGTGGCGGATGTAATCTATGCTCACGTACGCGATGGCTGCCAGACCCAGGCCGCCACCTCCGTCGAGGCGCCGCCGTGAACTTGACGGCGGATTCATTTTTATCGTAGTTGGAGTGGTATGACTGATGAGTCCGGGATCGGTGACTAGTAAAAGGAAAGTGTAGCTTTGAAAGAGTCAAGATTGAAATTATTATTTTTCTTATTTTAAATCTTTTTGTACTTTTAAGTATTAATAAATTCAGAGTGTATTTGATGGATATTATTTTGGAAGAATGTATTTTGGAATAGTAGATTGATGGAGAATGTGTGGTTGAAAAAGAAGGAAAAGTTATTAATGTGATGGAAAATATTATTTTATTGAAGAATGTGTGGTTGAAAATGAGTAGAAGAATGAGAATGAGAATTTTAATGGAGATCAAACAGGGGCTGAATTGATATTGAGATGAGCTAAGCCTAGGGTTTTTTTTTTTTATTATTATGAGTTGTGATAATGAATTTTTGAAGAATTAGCGGTTAAAAAATAGTGAAAAAAAATTTAAATTTAAGTTTAAAGTATTTTATTGAGAGAATATGTAGTTGAAAATAAGTTTGAGAAAAAAAATAAATTTTTTGGTAATGGGGCTCAAACTTAAGTGAAAATTTTCATAGTAGGAAACACTTGACATATTTTCCATTTTAGCTATACTTTCTCAAATCTTCTCAGCTTGAAAACTTGAAATTTTGTTTTGATTTCAAATATAGCCCCTGTTTGGTACATATTAAAATTTTTATTCTCATTCTTTTACTCATTTTTAACTACATATTTTTCAATAAAATAATATTTTTCATCACATCAATAATTTTTTCTTCTTTTTCAACCACGCATTTTCCATCAATCTACTATTTCAGAATACATTCTTCTAAAATAATATGACTCAAACACACACATACTCTGACTTTGAAATCATGGTCGAATTTAGCCCTATTTGATGGTCATTATTGAAAAAAAAAATGATGTTTTAAATATTAATTTTTTTAAGAATGTATGGTTAAAAATTAGGAAAAATTTTGAATTTACGTACAAAATATTTTATTGATTAAAAATAAGTATAAAAATTAAGGAGTCGAAAGACAAAAGGGAGCTTTAATTAGATGTGTCAAAGTGTATCTAAAGGAAGAAATTATCAAAAAAGGTGATGTATGGAAAAGCCAAAGTTAATTGGGTCGTATTGCGCATGTGTACCTTGGATTATCCTTTCGTGATTGATTTTTATGTTTTTAAATTCGTTTACAGTCACACATTCTCCTAATAAAATAATTTTAAATGTGAACTCTTAATTTTTTTTAAAAAAAAAAAATTTAATCGCACATCGTTAAGTAAAATCAAAATCAAACGAGAACTTCAATTTGTTGGTTGAAATAAGTGATAAGAAAGAGGAGAGGTAATCCATTAGTGTCAAGCTATTTTTCCACGAGAATTCCCCTATATAATTGTTACTGTTATTAGAGTTTAGCCCTAGAGATGGCTACGGGGCAGGTTCAGAGCGGGGCACCCCCGTCCCGGCCCACTCCGCCCGCCACTTACCCATCCCTCCCCTCCCCACCTTAGACGGGGCGAGGCGGGGCGGGTTCGGGGCGCGGGCATGCCCCGTTTAATTTTTTTTTTTCAAAAAATTTAAGTTACCTAATTTTTTTTTTTAATTTGTAGTTAATTATTCTTCACGGGACGGGTTCGGGGCGAGGCGGGTTTTTTTGCCATCACTATTTAGCCCAAGTCCCCAACATCGCTTTTTATGGTGGTATAATGAATTTTAGTGCTCACTTATAGGGAGAGCATGTAACTATATTCGACAAGGTATAGATATTTCTCCCTCAAGGCTGTGTTTAAACTACTCAGTACTCACACATGTTCTTTCGATCATCATTTTCTAAAACTCATTTTCAATCACATTTTTCAAGTAAAATAATCTCGCCGCGAAGTGAAAGGATTTGATTTAACATATGATCAAATCACTGGGCAACTATAGTTGACTTTTTTCGTGGTAAATCTATCTCAATTTAAGAATTCACCCAATTGGAACATCCTTTTAGAACCTGAAACCATTACCAACAAAAAATAAGGTGCTAGCGAAAGCTTGACAGAGCAATGACCCGTGGAGGTAGAAGGTCCACGGGTCGTGAACTTCTTTTCCCGGAGACTCGCGTAGCTAGTGACTCCTTTTCAATAGAAAAGAATAGCCAAATCAACTCAGCTTACTAGTCAATCTCGAAGAGTTGGGATAGCAGCCTTCAGGCCTTGTCTGCCCTTTACAAAATTCGTGCTCGGCTCGGGAAAGCACTAGCATTTTAAGAGTAGAACTAGAAGCAAACTGGGAAGACTTCATAAGAGGTCATACGTGGATGCCTAGCAGCTACATGGATACATAACTTTTTCATACTTTTAGGCTTTAGCCATACATTCTTAAAATAATCATTTTTTCACAAAATAAATTATCAAAAAATCTCTACAGCTTAATTTTGAGTCTAATCCATTCCAAATTTGAAACTGATATTTTCCTTAATAAATCGAAATTGGGACCCAAGTCTTTGATCGTTAAACCCAAATTTGGACAACTCCTTCAATACATTTTGAACTTGGATCTTGCTACATGTACATAAAAATTTACATAATGACACATGTCATTCTATCATTTGTCAATTTGAAACGCTTTCAACTTTTTCATCCAATATTTTATCTTCACGATATATTATGTAATTCATTATATCTACTCTCTCTTAAAAGAGAGACTTTGATGTTTACTATTCATTTGTGAATTCTACTCACATATTACTGTTTCATATGTGGACAAAAAAAATTATCGTCTTTATTGACTTAATTGATACCAGTAATTATTAAAAAATAAAAAAATGACACAATCAGTCAGTAACAATGGGACTAATTGGTATATATTTTCTTCAGCCGTCAATTGCAGTTGATATTTATAAATGTCTTCTCCATATACGTATTGGAGAAACCGTGAATTACAATTGATATTTTATAATTATCACGTGTTGGAGAAGCAAACAAATTCGTGATATATCTTGTAATTCATTATTCCTCTCAAATCTTCTGACTTCTCACTCTGTCTCTCTCGCCGTGAAGCGGGAAAACGATCTTCATCGAGTAATGTTCTTATTGTAATTGTAATAGTGATATTATTTTATTGGAGTGCATAATTTGGTTGTTTACTCATTCTGCTAAAGCCAGTTCAGTAGCAGGATAGATACTGGTAAGTTTTTAATGCTGATTAAATCTTCCAACCTTTTATGTTGTTTACGCTTTATTTAATGGATTTTAAATTTGCTTTGCGATTAGATTCTAATGTAAATATTACGAGGTTGATGATTTCAGTGTTATATATTATTTATATTTTTTTCAGTCGCTAAAGTAAAATCGTATAACAATCAAGTTGTCGTAGATTATTGTTAAAAAATAAAAATAAAAAAGTGAAGATGCAGAGCATTTGCTCCGCACACTGCAGAGTTTAGTATTTTTTTTTTTTTTTTTCATGCACGGAGACGTGCCTTTTTTTTTTTATTTAATTTCTTATTTTTTGCCAAAAAATTCTATTTATTTTTATTTTACACAAACTATAAAATATAGTTTCACTTATTAAGCCCCTTTTTGGTACACATTAAAATTTTAATTCTTATTCTTCTACTCATTTTCAACTACAAATTTTTCAATAAAATAATATTTTCCATCACATCAATAACTTTTCCTTTTTTTTCAACCACACATTCTTTATCAATCTAATATTCCAGAATATATTCTTCCAAAATAATGTGGCTCAAACACACCCTAATAATTTAATTTAAAAATATTAGAAAATATTCAATTCCATACATACATGAAAATAAAAATTCCTTTTCGGGGCGCTGCCCCCTCGACCTGACTGGGCAGGTCGATCCTCGTCGGGCCATCCCACGAGAGGCGCTGCCTCCTC
>CAIGRF010229448.1:32114-45595 GCA_903798235.1 Fraxinus ornus | reverse complement strand
ATCCATCAATATAATCCTACAAACACAAATTATATCGAATTAAGCCATTTTTCAACATATCTATCGACGATAGTCCATGTTTTGTGGCATAAATAAGTGCGCAAAACACACTTATCAAGATGCTAGCAGTAGTATTTGGCTTTGACAAATTTCACTCATATTTGACTGGTTCAAAGGTGATAGTTTATACATACCATGCAGCTTTAAAATACTTGTTTGAAAAAAAAAAGATGACAAGCCAAGTTGATTCGACATGTTATGTTACTGCAAGAGTTTGATATTAAAATTCATGATAAAAAGGGAACAAAAAATTAGGTAGCAGATCACTTATCGATGTTAGAACAATCAAAGGAGTCATATGACGTGAATATAAATGAAATATTTTCAAATGAGCAATTATTGCAAGTGGAGAAAGCACCATGGTATGCAAACATTGTCAACTGTTTAGCTAGCGACTACGTGGATCCCGACGTTACTTATCAACAGAAGTAAATGCTTCTATGAAACTAAATTCTATTATTGGTATGATCCACACTTGTACTGAAGAAAGGCATGTCAAATTATTAGAAGGTAAATACTAGAAGATGAGATGAAGCCAATCTTGTCATGGATTCATGATTCAACTTATGGAGGACACCTTGGCCCTTCAAAAACAGGAGCAAAGGTACTTCAACGTGGTTTCTTTTGGCCAATAATATTAAGGATTGTCACAGTTCTGCAGATCTTGTGATAAGTGCCAAAGAACATGGGACATATCAGCCCATCATGAGATGCAACTAAACGACATTCTGGAGGTGAAAATCTTTTATGTATGGGGTATTGATTTTATGAGACCTTTTTCTAACATCCTATAATAATCGATACATTTTATTGGCAATGTACTGTGTTTCAAAATGGGCGGAAGCCAAAACCTTACCCACCAATGATGCAAAGATGGTGGTGAACTTTATAAAGAAATATATCTTCAGCTGATATGGAATACCTAGAGCAATGATAAGTGATGGTTGAGCTCACTTCTGCAATCGGTTATTAAAGAAAATGATTCACAAGTATGGGGTGCTACATCAAATAGCCACACATTATCTCGAACATGTGGACAAGTTGAGACTTCAAACAAACAGCTGAAAAGAATCCTAAAACTCACCATGAATTCATCTCGAAAAGATTGATTGAAAGTAAAACTCCCCTATCAAAGCTCCAATGATTTGATACCAAAATGGATGGATTGAGGCTCACATTAAGAACCAAAACCACACAGCAACACCACACAAATTGGAACAAGATTATCCACTCGAATGTTACTATATAGTTTATTTCTGTATAAGTTGCTAGTTTTAAGATGATTATATTTTTTTTTATCACACTTCATTCTTTTGTTGACTGAAATCGGATCACAAGCTTAAGGCATGACATTATTGTCGTAATTGGGCGAACAAGAAGACAAGTTGGTCTTAAAAGCGGTATTTGTTCACCATGTTCCCTCACCTATACAGAATTTTACCTTTTTACCATTATAATCTAGCATGTGCACAATTCATTTATGTATCGGTGAGATTTGAAACTAGACGCGTGCCTGCTATGATACTATGTTAGATACTCGATCTAAAAGTTTATGGTGTTAGGTTCAATCAAATATTTATCAATTACCTATTGTTTTCAATATAATTATGTTAGACGACATTTCGATTATAAATTATTTTAATTTCCTAAATGAAGGTAATAAATAACTTACTAACATCACTAAGATAAAACTATTATACTATATATGTAAAGTTGTGATAGTAATGGTTTTTCACATAATTAAATTGCTACTTAAACACACATAGATGCCATCTCTATGTATTTAACTTTTGCCTAAATTTTTCTTGAAGCATTATTAAATAAGCAATGAAATCTCTAATTATTATATTTTCATGACATTTTGAAGATGGTAACTGCTATTTTCTCCAGAATTTTAGAGCAGCATTGGAAATTTTTAATTACTAGACAGAAAATTTTATTCAAATAACCTCTTTCCATGTATTGCCATAGCAATATTCTTCTCATATTACACACATTAGTTGTGAATAATGGTCCATAAACTAAGAATTAATGATATTACAGAAGTTTGTTTATTGCCAAGGGTAAAATCCTAGATTCTTTAAATATAAAAACAATAATTAACATGTTAAAGCTTTCATTAATTTCCTTGCCATTATTGGCCTCTTCAAATCAAGTTCCAAGCTCAATAAGATATTAAAGCATAAACAAACTCAAACAAACGAATTTGATCCATTTAAGCTCCAACGAACAATCATACTCCAGAATTGTTAGTTTCAAACGAGCTATGTGTTATATAGGGATGTTAAGGTTGAATCCAATATTGCTTAAATGTGAAAATGTTAATCAAGATTAAAGGGTTGTGCTACTTCTTTTAACAAGATTTTCCTTTTATAATGAATTTTTTTTTTATATAGAACTCACATGTGGCCAAACAAATGAACAATCAAAGCTATAATATTATTCTTTTAGTATTGGTATGTCATAAATAACATTTTTCAATAGCCATTCTTTACGCAATACTTAGTGGGAGATATTGAATTGGGAGGAAAAAGTATTCAACCCTCTTTGATGTTGCAAGGTTTTCATCCAGTTGCATTTTCACCGGCATATAGCAGGTGCATAGTCCGCTCTTAATCATCTTAGGCGCAAAAGTTCTTTTCACAGGAACAGTACTTTCCACTTTGTGTCACGCAAGTTACAGGCAGCACGTTGTCAGATTCCGATGCTGTCAAGAATTAATAACATGCTAGTCATAGATATGTACATACAACAGTGTGCACGCGTGTTTCATACACATACAAACTTTTAAAATAATAACATTTTCACCATCAATTGCAGGTGTAGGTGCCGGTGCGTAGTCCTCACAGGTGCAGCTTGCACAACCATCACAGTAGATTTCGCTGTGTGTCTTGCAATTTGATACCCAGTCCAGAGACTCTGCTGACACTGTAAAGAATGAAAACATGGTAGCTATATATATGTACATGTAGTAGTGTGTGCTTGTATCTCATACATTTTGTTAAGAAATATAGCATTATTTTATTTTATTGTTTATTAAGGGTAGAATAGTCTTTTTAGTTTTCTTTATTTTAGACTATATATAGTCTCTTTATATTTAAGTTTTGTATTCACTTTTCATTATGCATAATTAATGAAACCCTAGCCTCTCTTTTTTCTTTGAATTGTTTTAACACATTTATATAAACTTCCAGTTATTAGCGTTTTCGTGTAAACCAATATATATATATATATATATATATACACACACACAAGGAGGGACGTGGGGATTGAGACAGAGAAGGGAATTTAACCTGTTGCAACAAGCAAGAGGAAAAAATAATCAACTTAAAATCTTTTGAAATAAATGCAGTATTGAATTATATTGCAAAGAAATTAATTTAATGTTTATAGGCTTAATTTTCTTTCTAAAGCGATCTTAATTTCTTGATATGATTATAAAAGATTGTTTTTTATTTTATTTCGATCTAATTTTATTATAAGGTTACCTTATTAAGAGTTTCAAAATAAAATAAAATAAAAATCATTATATAACAAGTGACATACTAATGTTTTATTAGTCAAAGTATTTGCTAACTTGCAATGAGACAAGGGACAAAATTGTCAAACATTTGCATTTATCGTTCAAATTAGTTAATTAAAATTACGAGAGTCAAATAAGACTTTTTACGCCTACCTAACAGAATTTTCATAAAAAATTTCAGCAGAGAGGAGAGCAAATTAATAAATAGTTGATCATAAGAACTTGACAAAAAAATTGTAACATAAATGTAAAAATGAGCAAAGATTGTGAACATTCATTGCAACTAAACTTGACGTAGTTTGTTGTTCTTGTAAATTTTCAAACATCCAACAGTTGGAGAACAACAACATTAGAAGTTGTGGACAAAATAACTTGAAATCTAACTTCTTGAATTTCCATAATAGTGAAAATACTTTGATTGTATTCAATGCTTCACTCATTTGACTTCTAACTACATTAAATTGATCCTATGTATTTTTCAATTATCTTTTTGTGGTCCGAATCAACTACTATATATTTACAATTAGGTCCCCCAAACTTTGAAAATCCTCCTTTTTCGTTGATTTTTGCTTCTTTCTTCCAATTGCACTTCCAATCATCAAGTTTTACGTGACAAACCAAATATACATAAGCATTAATTTTATCTTTATTTTCTAACCTCTATAAGCATTAGGCTTACCTTGGGTAAGGATGGTAAATTAGCTAATTAATGTAACAGAATACTGATTTTAAAGAAATAAAACTTAGTTGCAGAAAAAACAAATAAAAAGAACCAAATAGCATGCACGTGGGTAATACTTGACATGAGTCTAGCTAGATGTGTAAACATTGGTAGACACAATCAGCAGGTTTTTGACCCGGTCGGATTGATCTGCAGTTGAGGTGTCGACACGCTTGGCCTTGCAAGCCTCTGTTTGAAAATATGAGCTCTCTAACAGCTGATTATTACATAGCTGATTGACTCTCTTTTCCTTTAATTTCATAAAAGTACTCTCTAATTTCTCACAGCCTATCAAAATCTCAAAATTTCACTCATTAACTTATATTTGCTTATTCATATTCCATTAAATTTTGTTTAATATTCTAACTTATTGAGTAAATTTGTTACAATTTGCACTATTTACGTTTGAAGAAAGCCAGTCATACAAAGCAACAAAAATTAATTAATGGATTTTTTAAGTCAGAATTGTTGATTTTTAGTTCTAAATCTCAGTAGGAATTTGTTTCCTTTAAGAGAAAGAAACCAAATATAAAAAGGATCTTAGCCGGCAAGCTCTTAGTAAACGGGCCGATATTGTTATCGCAATAAAGTATCATGGGCTCAGTCCATAAGAAACATCCTAAACCATACAGCCTCTTTTACAGCTTCACAAGCGGATATATATTCTGACTCCATGTCAACAATGAAACATTGTTTGATACTCCTCTATACAACAGCTCTACCTTCTATTATAAATATCGATTGCCAAGGTGACATTCTAGAGTCTCGATCAATTTGACAATTAGTAGATCCAACAAAAAAACAGAACACCCTGAATAGACAAGGGTGATGTCAATGGATGTGCATTATCCATATAAAATTGTTTTAAGACTTTTTCTGTATATGTTGATTGATGAGCAAATAATCATTATGGAAAATGTTCAATTTGCAATCCGAGACAAAATTTGATTTTTACCAAATCTTTCATCTCAAATTCATTTTTCAAATAATCTGTAGTTTTGTTGAGCTCTTTAGAAGTTCCAATTAAATTTAAGTCATCAACATAAATTGTTACAATTGCAAATCCAATATTTTTTTTCTTTATGAAAACACATAGACAGACATCATTATTTTTATAATCTTCCTTCAACAAATATTCGCTAAGGAATTATAATACATGCGTCTGGATTGTTTCAATCCATATAATGATCTTTGCAATTTAATTGAGAACATGATTCTCGGGCATGTATCATTTGTTTCTCGCACTTTAAGTCCTTTAAGAACTTTCATATATATGTCACTATCAAGTGAACCATACAAATAGACAGTCACAACATCCATAAAGCGCATATCGAGCTTTTGTGACACAGTCAAACTAGTTAAGAATTTAAAAGTGATGGTGTCCATTATAGGAGAATATATTTCCACGTAATTAATTCATGGTCTTTGTGAGAAACCTTGAGCTACGAGTCGGGTATTGTATCTTGTAATTTCATTATTTTCATTTCTCTTCCGTACAAAAACTCATTTGTATCTAATAGGGATTACATTTTCAGGTGTTCGAACAACATGTCCAAACACTTTTCGTTTCTCTAAAAAATTCAATTCCGCATATATGGCTTCTTTCCACTATGGCCAAACATTTCTATTTTGACAGTCTTTAACAGACAGTGGTTCGGGATCCTCATCTTACATAATATCAAGAGCCACATTAAAGGAGAAAATATTTTCTATAACAACATTATTTCGCTCCCATAATTTATGAGATAACATATAATTTATTGAAATCTCATTATTTTCGGACACTTGTGATTCTTCAGGAATCATATTTTCAATATTTGATTGATCAATTTTCTCTAATGTTATTTCTTCTGAAGTTTTTGGTTGATTTTTCTCTCGTACTTTCCTTTTCGAGGTACAGAGTCTTTTGAACCAATTGATCGACCACGCTTCTGGCGTACTTGAGATTCATTGCTCCAGTAAATTGTCCTGCAGGGACATCAATTTTTGCTGAAATATTTTCTGCTGGTATATATGACTTTGTCACTTTTCTCGTGTCAATAAATGTATCTGGTGCAACTTTTTTGCAAATGAATGATTTTTTCAACTTTTTGCTCACATTGATTGCTACGAGAGTCAAAATGAGATAGAGTTGTTTCATTCCAAGAAGTTTTACCTTGTTTATGAGGATGTAGTTTTTCTCCTCCCAAAGTTGGGAAAGTCATTTCATCAAAATGACAATCTGCAAAATGCAAAGTAAATAAATCACTCGTTAAAGGTTCAAGATACCTAATAATAGATGGTGAATCAAAACCACATAAAATTTCAAGTCTTCGTTGGGGACCCATTTTAGTCCGTTGTGGGGGTGAAATAGGGACTTGAACAGCACAACCAAAAACCCGTAGGTGAGAAATATTAAGTTCATGACCAAATGCTAGTTGCAAATGTGAATATTAATAATATGCAGTTGGTTTGATACGAATCAATGATGCAACATGCAATATGACATGACTCCAAACAAAAGCTGTGAGTTTTATTTTCATAAGTAATGGTCTAGAAATAAGTTGTAGACGTTTGATAAATGATTCCGCTAAACCATTTTGTGTATAGACATGCACAATCGAATGTTCAACAACAATCCTAATTGACATGCAATAATTATCGAATGCTTGTGATCTAAACTCACCAGCATTGTCCAGACTAATAGTCTTAATTGAGTAATCGAAAAATTACGCACGTAATTTCATGATTTGAGCAAGTAATCTAGCGAAAGCTACAATCCTAGTAAAAAGTAGGCAAACATATGACCATCTAGTAGAAGAATCAATTAATACCATAAAATAACGAAATTGTCCACATGGTGGGTGTATTGGCCCACATATATCTCCATGAATCCTTTCAAGAAAGTTGGAGATTCAATATTGACTTTTGTAGTCGAAAGTCTAATGACTAACTTGCCCTGTGAACAAACCACACATAGATAATCATTAGGTAAAAGAGTCTTCCGGTTCTTTAAAGGATGTCCATGTGAGTTATTTATTATTCGACACATCATTATAGCTCCGGATGTCCAGTCGATAATGCCAAAGTATAAATTTTTTTGGATCAACGAACTTCTGGTTCGTGATAATATTTGATTCAACCATTTTTATAAATGTATAATACATGTCGATGGGAGTGCATAAATTTTTTCTTTTATCTACTTCTGACCATATACAAAAGAAGTTATGCAAAGATATTCAATATTATTTTCTTGCATCGTCTCAATATGATATCCATTGCAATGGATATCTTTAAAACTAAGCAAGTTTCTTATGAGTTTGCTTGAATAAAGTGCATCGTCAATATATAATTTTATATTATTCGGCAAAATAATACAAGCTTTTCCGGAGTTTTCGACGATATTTAATGCACCCGATATCGTATTAACATTATTTTCTAGTAATATTAGTCCAAAAAATATTTTTTGTCTTGAAAAATAGTATGTGTAGTGTGCATCAATCAAACAAGTATATTGACAATCCATCGTGAATTTATAAGAAAACAAATATATTTTAAAAAAAACTTGAATTTAAATTTAAAAGAATAAACATAATTCAGTATTATGAAATTAACGATGCATAATAATTTAAATTGAATTTTTAAAACGAAAGGAAATACTAGAAAGTAAACTAATCTATATCTTCCATTACACCACCCCCAATCAAATGGTCAATATTCCCATTTGGATCAGCAAAGAAATCAAAGACATCCCAATGAGTCACATCAATTGGACCTCATAATCAGCAAAATTTGTCTCCACTTTTTCCTTTTCCTTGATTGATTTTTGGTAGAGATCCGCGAGGTGTTTTGTCGTACGACAGGTACGTGCCCAATACCCTTTCATTCCACATCTAAAGCAACTTTTTTCATGCTCCTTTTTGGATGTGCTACTTTCATTTACTTTGTGCCTTTTGAAATTATTGCCTTATTGCTGATAATTTTGTTGATTATTTCGTCTATGATTTATTCCACGTCCACGTCTTTATATTGTATTTGATTCAAGCAATGCAGTACAATTTACTTCAGGCAATGGTACAGAACTAGTTAGATGTAACCCATGATTTTTCACCAGCAGTTCATTATTTTGTTCAACCATAAGCATGCAAGATATAAGTTCGGAGTACCTTTTGAAACTACGCTCACGATATTACTGCTACAGGAGCACATTCGAGGCGTGAAAAGTGGAAAAAGTTTCTCCAACATATCTTCATCAATGATTTTTTCTCCACACAATGTCACTTTTGAACATGTCCTGAATAGTTCAGAATTGTACTCACAACAGTTTTGATATCTTGCAAACGGAGATGCATCCACTCATAGTGGGCTTTGGGGAGGACTATAATTCTCTGATGATCAAATCTTTCAATTATTTTTTTCCAAAAAGCATGTGGATCTTTCTCAGTGAGATATTCAATTTTCAATCCATCATGAAGATGATGACGAAGGAAGATGAGTGCTTTTGCACGATCCTGTAGGGATTCTTAGTTTCCTTCTTTTATTGTCTCTCTCAAACCTTTTGAGACAAGATGAATATCAGCATCGAGTACCCATGACAAATAGTTCTTTCCAGATATGTCAGTGGAGCAAACTCAAGTTTTGTGATATTTGCCATCTGATTAACTACACAATAAAGCAAAAGAAAATACAATTAGTTTTGAAGAATATGATTAAACATCAATAGTCAGTATCAGTATGACATAAGTTACATGTTTTCTTTCAGGGATAAACACTAATTTAAAATAGTATGTTTTTCGAACTTCGGGAGCATGTTGTGTTTTAATATTGCTTCTTCAAGAGCAATATGTCAATATTCTTCTGGAATATTGAAAAATATAATATATGCTTTTCAAGAGCGAGTAATATTCTTCTGGAATATTAATTATAATGTTCCGCTATTTCAGGAGTAACAATATAATAGATTATCTATTTAAAATTTATGAAAGAACATATAAAAGTATTTAATCAAGTTAAATACACAACGGATATTCAATAATCATCATAAACGTATAATCATAAAAAAATTAGAGCAAAGAGTACATGAATTAAAGTATGGATTATTATATGTACAAACAAACTTAATTAAAATAGATTATTCATGTAATGTTTGATAAAAAAATAAAATCATTGGAGTAATGATAGGGAGACAACACAAAGTTGGGTAGAAACTGGTAGGAAAAAAAAATCCAGTGGTACTAGAATTGATACAAGTTTATTGAAGAAAGTTGAAAAAATACGTGTCAGTTCCGTATCAATTCTTCATGCCCAAATTCTATATCAATTCTTCAATAAACAAATTGTACAAATTCTACAGATTGTTGAAGAAGTATATGTTATATGAAAAAAAATCACATATTATTAAATTAATTTTGGTACACGTGAAAGATAATTATGTTTAAGAAAAATAACTACATTCTCTAAACTTTGAAAAATTAAGATTTCGTGCTGATAACGTGCTATGAAAAGAGAGAAAAAAGAAGAGAAAATAAAAGTCAATAGACTTGTGTGTATTATAATGAGAACCAAAACCCTATATATTTATAGGGAATAATTATGTATACAATGATAATAATTTTAAGGATGCAAAAATACAATTGTCATTCACTATTAAATTTAATTTACTTTCCTTTTACAACAGAATCTAGTATTTGTGTCCTGATTATTCATCATCGCCTCGGGGTTTATTTGTTATCAAAAGTCCGAGCATTGTACCTACTATTCTTCATTAATTTTAATATTCCTTCAAGATTTAATCCTTCTTGTCCCTTTTATCAAAAATAATATTTCAAGTAGCTAGTAAAGAAAGTAATGTTTTGATCATCTCGTTCGCATTTGCTCAAGTGGCGTACATGTAGAGTTAAATGTTACTATATTGTTCATTCCTCTATAAGTTGCTAGTTTTAAGAGGATTTTATTTTTTTTATCACGCGTCATTCTTTTATTGATTGTGATCGGATCACAAGCTTAGGGCATGACATTATTGTCGTAACTAGAAGACATTTTGATTATTAATTATTATAATTTCCTAAATGAAGATAATAAATAACTTACTAACATCACTAAAGCCCTGTTTGATGGGCATTAATTTCCATGGAATTAGAAAAATATTTTCCATTTCCTACCTAATGTCATGTTTGATGAGCCAAATTTGGATGGAAAAATCGTTTCTTGCTTTTGGGCCACGCACCTGATTTTCCTCAAAATTGGAGAATTGATTTTCTAGTTGACTGCATTTTTTTTTATTTTTTGAAAACAAATTTCATAACCAATTGTAAAAAAAAAAAAAAAAAATCACTTTAGTGAACAATTTTCATGTAAAATAAAGTCAAACGTACACTAAACTTTGATAAAAAAAAATGTTTTTTTTTTATCTACTTTTTGGTAATTGAAACAAATTTGATAACCAATTGTAAAAAAAATTATCACTTTAATGGATAATTTTCATGTAAAATATAGCCAAACGAACCAAAATTTTAAAAAATTTCTAGGTGAAAAATTATACAAATCAAACACACTTAATTGACAATTCCCTGAAAAACAATTTCTAGACAATTATTTTCTATAGAATTCATTTTCTTTCCACCCATTTTCCACCCTTACAATCAAACGGACCCTAACATAAAACTTTTATATTATCTAAGTAAGGAAATTTTTAATTACTAGACAGAAAATTTTATTCAAATAAGAATTTATCCCTTTTCCATGTATTGCCCTAGTAATATTCTTCTCATATTACACACTTTAGTTGTGAATAATGGTCCATAAACTAAGAATTAATGATATTTCAGAAGTTTGTTTATTGCCAAGGGTAACATCCTAGGTCCTTTAAATATAAAAACAATAATTAACATGTTAAAGCTTTCATAAATTTCCTTACTATTGTTGGCCTCTTAAATCAAACTCCAAGATCAATAAGATATTTAAGCAAAGAAAAATCTCAAACAAGCGATTTGATCCATTTAAGCTCCAACGAACAATCATACTCCAGGATTTGTTAATTTCAAATGAGCTACGTATTATATACGGATCTTAAGGGTGAATCCAATATCGCTTAAATATGAAAATGTTAATCAAGATTAAAGGTTTGTGCTACTTCATTTAACAAGATTTTCCTTTTATAATGATTTTTTTTTTTTTTTATAGAACTCTCATATGGCCAAAAAATCAAAGCTATAATATTATTCTTTCAATATTGGTATGTCATAAATAACATTTTTCAATAGCTAAATGGCACAAACATCATGCCATTCTTTACGCAATACTTAGTGGGAGATATTTATTAATTTGGGAGGAAAAAGTATTCAATCCTCTTTGATGTTGTAAGGTTTTCATTCAGTTGCATTTTCACCAGCATATGCAGGTGCATAGTCCGCTTAATCATCACAAGTGCAATAGTACTTGTCACAGGAACAGTAGCTTCCACTTTGTGTCATGCAAGTTACAGGCAGCATCATGTCATCAGATTCCGACGCTGTCAAGAATTAACAACATGCTAGTCACAGAAATGTACATACAACAGTGTGCACGCGTGTTTCATACATATACATAAACTTTTAAAATAATAACATTTTCACCATCAATTGCAGGTGTAGGTGCCGGTGCATAGTCCTGACAAGTGCAAGGAAACTTTACACAGCCATCACAGTAGATTCCGCTGTGTGTCTTGCAATTTGATAGCACCTCCTGAGACTCTACTGACACTGTCAAGAATGAAAACATGGTAGCTAGCTATAGATATGTACATATAATATATAGTGTGTGCTTGTATCTCATACATTTATATAAACTTCCAGATATTAGCGCTTTGTGCAAACCAATATATATATATAGCAACAAAGAATGTGGGGATTGAGACAGAGAAAGGAATCTAACCTGCTGCAACAAGCAAGAGGAAAAAAATAATCAACTTGCAGGCAGCCATTCTAGTGTTTGTGAGACTAATTGTATAATCTGTGTAATATCTCTTCTTGGGTAAGATGAAGCCCTACTGAGCTATATATATATATATAGACAGAAATAAAATTAAGCACGAGTTTATTGGGGATTAAAATCTTTTGAAATAAATGCAGTATTGAATTATATTGTAAAGAAATTAATTTAATGTTTATAGGCTTAATTTTCTTTCTAAAACGATCTTAATTTCTTGATGTGTTTATAAAAGATTGTATTTGATTTTATTTTATTATTAGCTTACCTTATTAATGTTTTATTATTTGCACGACTTTTTAATTGCAATGAAGATCGTCTATTTGATCACTCAACGCTTACCTCATCAACTAATTTATCATATTTAATCATTAACCTTCATTAATTAGGGCACCTTGCATATGATAATATTTTAGTCAAGATATTTTGCTAACATTTGCATTTATCATTCAAATTAGTTAATTAAAATTACGAGAGTCAAAAATGACTTTTTGCTCTTACCTAACAAAATTTTCAATATAAATTTTCATCGGAGAGGAGATGTGCAAATTAATAAATAGTTTATCATAATAATTTGAAAAAAAAAAATAATAATTTGTAACGTGAATGTAAAAATGAGCAAATATTGTGAACACTCGTTGCAACTAAACATTGAAAAAGATAACAAAAATTATGTAGTTGATAATTATATGACTATTTTTTTAGGAAAAAGTGATAATTTCTTAAATAATTTTTTAAAGATGGTAAATTACCTAGTTAATGTAACAGAATACTGATTATAAAGAAATAAAACATAATTGCAGAAAAAAGAAATAAAAAGAACCAAATAGCATGCATGTGGGTAATTGAAAAAAGGGTCTCATAGTTAAGATGAGTCTAGCTAGAGGTGTAAACATTGGAAGAAACAATCAGCAGGTTTTTGACCTGAATCATTTTGTGCTATATAGTCGGATCGATATGCAGATAAGGTGTCGACAGGGGCGGAGGGACGTGGGGGCCAGGCCCCCACACCATTTTTGACAAATATTTTATTTTTTATTTTTTTAATTTTGGTAATTACCACTTTCATCGCATTTTTCACATAAAAAAAATTGAAATTTGGATATGACTATTTCTAGAAGAATTGTAGCCCTTCGAGTTAGCTTTCCAACGAAATTTGATTCATCATAATCGAATATCGGTAGAGAAAGTTATGATGAAAATACTGACAACTGCTAACTTTCCTTAGAGGAC
>CAIGRF010229433.1:0-22510 GCA_903798235.1 Fraxinus ornus | reverse complement strand
TGCGGATCCGCACGTGATTTTTCCATTTTTCACGTTTTTTGTCTTCTCCTTTCCTTTTCTGCGCCTCTCTTTTTCAGTTAGAAGGGTAAAAATGACAATCTCTTTTCTTTTTAAAGTTTTATAACCTTTTCGATTTTTTTACTTTTTCTTTTACGAGTCAACGGCTATTTTGAAAAAGCGGTAGTGTGAGGTGGGCATTTTCCACTATTTCCTCTATTGATTCTCGGGGTTCTGGACAAATGGTGGCTATTAGCGTTTTTGATTTCTCTCATTGATTTACAGGCAGGATTTACCCCTGACTGTGTTGGAACCTTCACACTGGTTCCCTCACAGTTCACAAGCGAAAGTGCATTTTCCCTACCGACGGACCTGATTCTGCCAAAGAGCCGCCGGAGTGGATTTTTTATGGAACTTCAGCACTGTTCCCAAGGGAATAACATAGGAACGTGAATGAAAATTTGAAGAACGTCAATATTTTTAACAAATCTGACGCTAAAAAGTTACCCTGACCCTTTAACAAATCTGATGCTAAAAAGTTACTCCGATCGTTTAACAAATCTGATGCTAAAAGTTACTCTGACCCTTTACTATTCTCGAAATGGTTCTTACATGAAATGGATTAGCTATTCTCAATCTACAAAATTTTTTAAATGCTTTTTAAATATTTTTCATTTTTGTCTTTGCAATATCTTTATGTCCACCAAAAAGATTGAATACATGATGAAAATCGAGGGAAAAATATTTGACTGGTAACTGTTCTTCAGAAATTTCTCCATCAAATAGCGTGCATAGTTGGGTATTGTCCAATTTTACCCATCAGCACTTATTGCCATGCTTTGGAGCCTCATTTCTTACTTCTTATTTTGTGTTATTTCTTCAACAGATTCAACATTTGTGAGCGTATATGAATCCAGGATGCATATTTTGAGGTTTGTAATAGTATAAGTGCACAGCACCTTGTAATGATAGTCTCTTTTTCTTTGATTTTCTTTTCCCCAGCAGCTAACCTCACGATTCACCAGTATCTATCTGAAATACTAGTGAAAGAGTGCTTGCAATTTTAAGTATTTGCTTGTTAATGGAGGCAGGATGTCCATTACTCTTCTGGCAGCCTCCATATCAATTTTGACCTGTACATTTGTAGAGAAGTATGTCCGAGCCTTGGAGCAGTGATCAGAAGGAGAATTGGATCCTTGGTATATCGACTATGCCACGAGTTTGGGTCTCTATACAGGGACTACAATGAGAACATGTTCATCATATCTCTCAAAACAATGATGTTCAGCATTAGAAGTCCACTTAGGGGCAAAAATTGAGAATTGAATTGGTTTTGCCTTGTTTGTAACTAACTGAAGCAAAAGTTAATTATATATTACATGCAACATGGTGTTTTGTTCTACTACAAGGTACACGATAATCCTTTTGAATATTTTAATCAAATTTACCGGCACACATCTAAAGTTGCACTGACATTTTCGATTCAAGATCATGGTTGGAAGTTTTAGACAGCACGGCTGAAGGCATAAATGTCTTTTTTGAATAATTCGTACAGAAAAAAAATAACTGCTGGAAATCATGTCGTTCTCAAAGATCTATTTGCTTTTTGAGAGGACACACTTATTCTCACAAATGCCTACAGAATAGTGGGAGCAAAAATTGTAACAGAGCACATGTATGATTCTGTGAATGCCATTTTGTTCCTTCTGGTGTAGATTAGCTAACATCTAGTCTGTCTTGAACTAAAGTATTATCATAAAGTTTATTCTTCTTATTATAGTCTCCCTTTTTTACTAATCAAGTTTACACTAGTATATATATATATATCATATCACTTGTTCCTTCAGTTAGAGATTAGCTAAAATCTAGTCTTGAACTCAAGTATTCTCTCTGTGTTTTCAAGAATTCTGTCTATCTTTTACACTCATCAAAATTTCACTAAGATAAATGGTTGGTGTGGCTAAAATTTTATTTATTTTTATTTTATTTTAATACAGGGTGCTAGTAGCGATCTTCCAACATGGAAATCTCAGAGAGCACATTGATGATTGGAGGTAACTGTTTAATTCTTTTTTCAGCCACAGATTTCATTTCTTCAAAACTTATAGTTTATGTTATATATAATACAATAAAGTAAATATCATTTTGAACTCAACCCTATAAAGTTTTCAAAGATGTTCTTATTGAGCGAGTGTGAGATTATATTTATTATTTGTTTGTATTATAGTTGCATTTGTCATTTCCTATGCTCTCCTAGATGATTGAAAAAATCAGTATGCTGAGTGTACGTGTGGAGATTCGGATCACATCAAATAAGGAGGGCGAAATTAGACAGAATTGATTGAAGATTATCTCCTTTCCATAATTAGTGTGTATATGTTATTTGATTTCTTACTAGTTTTAGGAGATTAGAAGTTTCCTTCTTTACAACTTCCTTTGTATTATAAATTGTAACTCTTAACATTGTACAATCATCGAGAAATATACAATTAATTTCTCTACATGCCATTAGTGCGAGGTTATTTCCTAACCTAACCAAACCATGGCTGAAGCAGCCACAAATAAGAGGGAGTTCATGACCTCTAAATCAGAATCAAGGTTATGTTTGCCATGAGTAAAGGAGGAATTGAGAATTTATCCTTCCAACTCACGATAGAAAAACTGAATGGGAAGATTTTTGAGAATGGGCACAATCAATGAAACTAATAGTCGATGAAAAAGGAAAACCCCTAACCGGAGAAACCAAGATGACTGCCTTAACCAACGTTGCTTTCCTTAAAAAATGGAAGTCGGAGAACTCGATGGTTACTGCCTGGCTTGTCAATTCCATGAAGCCCATGATAGGGAAAACTTAACTGTTCTTTCCAACTGCAAAGGACGTTTGGAAGGCGGTAAAAGAAATGTATTCAGACGCAAAAACGCTTTTAAAATTTTCAAAATCAAATCAAAATTGTGGCAAACGAGGCAAGGGGGTTGAGAAGTGACCGACTACTCCCTAGAGATGACTGGGTTGTGGTTGGAATTGGACCCGAGGCAAAATATCAAAAATCTTGGATACCAAGTGCTTATTGATTACCAAATTGGAAAATCCTAGTCAAGTAGTGCATTCAATACTGAACAGATGGAGCAACTCTACAAAATGCTTTCTAGCCTCCAATCATCGAGTCAAACCTCTTCAAATAATCCTTCTGGCTCATCTACCCACGTAGGTAATTTCTTGAGAGCCTTACAATCTATTACACAATTTAACTGTAACAACCCGAGTCTCTATACTCAAGTCATTAACTTAAGTACTGTCGACTTTGGGTGGGCATATGCTCATTTACCCCCTCACAGCTTTCAATCTCTTTGGGTGGGCATATGCTCAATTGGTATCAGAATTCAACTTAAATCTCTCATTAGGCAAATGTTTTGAATTCGAATTTTGGGGGACGTTGTCGGCCTTGGGTGGGCATATGTCCACTTGTCCCCTCACGACTTTCTATCGCTTTCCTCAGGATTGGAATTCAAGATCTCTGCCTAACTAGACTTAAGTCGAATCTTGGTACCAATTGAGTTATTGACTCGGGAACATGTGATCAAATGACGGACTCCTACTACCTATTTTCTTCATACTCCACTTGTGCCGACAATTTAAAACTAAAAATTGCAGATGATTCATTATCGTCGATCGTAGGAAAATGGAGTATCAAATTTTCTAATTCTATAACTTTAGATTTTGTCCTTCATGTTCCAAAATTGTAGTGCAATTTACTTTATATAAGCCAGTTGAAAAAAATTCAAATTTCTTTACTAACTTTCTCCGATCTCACTATGTTTTTCATGATCTATTATCTGGAAAGACGGGCGGTGCTAAGGAACGTGAAGGACTCTACTAGTTTGTGATTCTGCATATGTTCCTAGAAATGGTGAAATTCTGTTATGGTATTTTAGGATTGGTCATCCAAACTTTTATATTTCTCTCAATATTTATGAATAAAGTCTGTTGATATTCAATGTGAAATATGTGAGTTCGCAAAACATCAACAACATCATTCCCGACATTCATATACAAACCTTCCAAGCTATTCACTTTTGGAAGACACTGTGGAAACTATTTGGGACGACACTAAAGTTTTCATCTGCTTTCCACCCCCAAACAGACGGTCAAACTGAAGTTTTGAACCGTAATTTAGTTAATCTACTTCGTTACTTGGTTGGGGATAACTTGAGTCCACTGTCGAGTTTACTTAAAATAATTCTGCTAATCGATCTATCGGTCATAGCCCCTTCGAGTTCGTTCAAGGTTTTCCTCCACGTTACAAATTGCAATTTGACTTGGCTACTTACATCTACCTCTTCAAAGTAGTAGAACCCCTTATACTCTTTAGCATTGTCAATTGTCTTCCCTAATGATAGGTCCTGAAAGACACAATAAGATGGAAAAATTTAGCTGAGCAATTGAATTTTTTGTGGATAACAACTTACAAGGCAAGTTTGGATCATGAAGTACGGAATTTAGTTTTGTGTATTTAAATATTTGGATGCTCCCTTTTCCTGCAATAGTTGAGAATGACCCTTCTGCAATCACTTTAATATTGCCAGCAAAAGTTGGGTGTGAGGAAAAAAGATGGTAGGAATCCGTCATGAGGTCGGACGCACTTAAGTCAATGATCCATGGATTTTTGTATTTTGAGGAAGTATACAAGGTTTTCAAGTGATTGCTTTTGTGAGCTAGTGAACTCGAAGGACAGTGTGTGGAAGGCTAACCTGAAGTTTGAATATCGAAGAAGATTTGATAAAGTTGTGCCAATTGTTAGAAATTACATGCACCACCTAGAGTGGAGTCATTTTCCATGTAACTTTTTGCTGGGTCAATTGATGCTTGATAGCCCCGATTTCTAGTATTCTCTTTTGGCTTCTATTTGGTGGGCTTCTCGTGAATGTTAACTCGTGTAACAAATTAAAATGTGTTTTGCACACTAAACTGAAGGACTTTCTAGTTATTATCTATACTAAAGTCCTTTCTAGTCACGTGCGCTACAAGATGCCATTCCAAATATGATTTCTTGTTGTAATAGAGTTTTATATCTTCTTCTTCTTTTTTCTTATTTAAAATATGGAATAAGATTTCTTCTTTCAATTTGTAATGTTTCCACTGAAGAGTTTGGAGTATGAGACTTTAAATTACAATTTTCAAATGTTTTGTTATCTGGGCTAGGATGATTTTTGGTGGAACTACAATTCTAACTTCAATATTGGGCATCACCACTAAAATTCGAAAAAAGTGGCAAGAAACCTGTATTTTTTTATTTTTTTTTTGCTACTGTTGGTGTCCGACCTAACATTTATTGGAAAAAGAATCATGAGATTTGGGTCAACACAATGTAAGGTCAGACTATGCTTGGATAAGTTTAAGCTCGGACATTGGCTGTTGTAATTCGAGGAACATCATGATTAATAAATCATTGCTACACTGCCCCATCATCAACAACTCCCGATACGTGGCAGTCACGACGTCAGCTCCCATTTTACAACCAATTATAAGCAAGTAATGATTATACATCGTTAAGTCATCATTACCTGATGTCATAGCTGGGATGTAGGCATTATGATGACCTGCTTGACCTACCTAATTAGCGAATCAAGAAGCCAGAATACTATGCTGAAATGACACTGGCAGGCTGCTTGAACTCCTATCCTATAAATGGGAACCAGTGGTCCCCTCATAAGGCAGAGCTACGAGGACTTAGGAATAAAACACTCTCAAATGCTTCTTTAATACAATTAGATATTGTAAATCTTGATTTAATCCTAGCAATGCTCACCAATTTTCCCTTTAAGTTGATCTAATCTTGTCACGTTATTTTTAGTCATCAACAGTTTGGCGTCAGAAGGAGGGCATCCCGTGGAAAATAGCCCACATCTTCTCTAAAAGTCCTACCAAAATTTACATATTATCGCATTCCATAGAAACCAAGAGCCACAGCTCAACTTCTAGAAATCATTCTCGCACTAATCACAACGCAACAAGTGCCCCCAGAAATCTTCAAAGAAGGAACAAATCTGTTGAGTGCGGCCATCCTCAACTTGCAACAGTGAAAGAGACCATAGAATGTCGCATAATTGTCATGCAATGATTATAACAAAATAAACAAACACTGTCCCTATTGCAAACATTGAGGTGGAATTACCTGCCAAAGAAGTGTACGAGCTCTAGTTTAAGGAAGTTTGTGTACTTTATTGAGGAAGAATCCTCTAAAAGTAAAACAGATGAAGCAAAGAGCTCCCTACCTTAGACGGAAAGGACGCCAAGGAAAATAGGAAGTGTGTTTGACATGTGCTTAGTGTTTGCTCGTGCCCAGAAATGAGCAACCCAACCTTGTCAAAAATGAGCTTGCCAAAGGAGTAGGCAACGAGCCAGAAATAAGCTAGCTAAAGAAACAAATAGCTAACTTGGAGGTTAGAAACAAAGGGCTACATGCCATAGATGGAGCTACAGGGAGCCAGCGATGCCATAATGTGTAGGGCTTTTTCCCTAACCTTGGGAGATGGTGAACAAAGGTGGTTCAGAAAGTTACCTTAGAGATCAATTATTAGAAACTAGAAGAACTTAGCAACAGCATTCCTAGCCTAGTTCATGGGTTCTAGAGCCAGGACCACTCATTAAAAACGATTAGTACGTATAAAGCAAAGGCGAAATAAATCACTCAAAAGTTACCTTAACAGGTTCAACAAACAAACCATGGAGGTAGAAAAAATCTTTGATGACACAGCCCTCATAGCAACACTATCTGGATTAAGGTCCAGGACGAGGGTTTGGTGGTCCATATACGAAGATGGGCCTAAAACTTACCATAAATCCTTGAACCGAGCTAAGAAACACAGGTGCAGAAGAAGCAATCTCAGATCATGAGGAAGGAAAGACATAACTGCATGACTCAGCTTGGACAAATGATAAGAAGTCAGATAAACGATCTATGCCTAAAAGGAAAAGAGACAGAAAGGATGCATAATGACCTCTCCTATATCCAGAAAGGTTCCAAGAGTATTACCCTCTAAATAGTAAATACTACTTTGGAATGAGTTTTTATGCAAGTGAAAGATAAGGAGGTCTTCCACAGACCTCCCCCCTCTAAAGATAAACTCAATAGGAACCAATCAAAATAAATATTGCAGATACCATAGATTGACAGGACATAACACAAACGAATGTCGAGATTTAAAGAAGTAACTGGAGCTTTAATCAGGCAGGTCAGCTATGAGAGTTTGTAGTTAAAAGAGAGGAAATAACCCAAACACCCCATGTACAACCACATTACCAGTCAACTCTTCCAGGACCATCATCAAGGAATCTCCCATCCAGAGTTGAAATTAGGATCCTAATAGGTAGGAATCAATGTGAAGAAGGATCGAGAAGGAAGCGTCACAAATAGGCCAGAGATGCATGCATTTGGACAAATTATAAGATATGATGGCATGAGACTGACCTTGCAGTAAGGCAATACCCTGAATATTTCAGATTTTCAGAAGACGATTCTAATGGCGTACTGCAAAACTAAAGTGACGCCTTTATAATCACCATGCTTCTTGCTGGAATTAACACAAGTCAGACCTTTGTAGATAATGGGAGTTTTGTCAATGTTGTATACTCCAAAACTCTGGAACACCTTATGTCAGAAGATTGCAAGGCTTTACGGGCAACCCAATTGAAGCAAGAGGTTAAATTGACCTAATTGTTGAACTAGGAGATATACCCTACAAGAGGAGAACCATTGCTAATTTTGTAGTGGTCGACCTACCATCGAATTACAACTCAATTTTAGGACGACTATACTTCATGAATTGAAGGCAGCTACTTTAATTTACCATTATTATATGAAATTTTCGACCCCGGGAGAAGTGGTATTTGTATTAAAGATGGCAGGTCCATAACTTTAGAATACAGATTGAATAATCATAATAGCCAATTTGCTAGCATTTGATCTTAGACAGCCTAACTTATATCGACTCAATTGGAAAAATCTAAATATATTTATTTCTAAAAAGGAAATAAATATATTCTATTATACATTTACAGGGCTTTTGCTTCGTTAGGGTCTATTTGGTGACTTAGAAAAGACCAAGTGGATTGGAACTTGGGTGATGAAAACAGTTATCTCAAGACATATGAATATCATCGTGAGAAAATGTTGGTTTACTTAAATTTATGTAATGTCTTACTGCATTACTAAATGGTAGGATCTAAGTATTGGTATGATATTATTTGAAACTGATGTAGGATTTTGTCTGCAAAAAATAGTACTCTTCTCAGGGAACTCCGACATACAAATGTTTGCAGTTTCTTGGCTTAATTCATACGTTTTCATTTTGGAGAGTCTGAGTTATGTCAATTCTGACACTCAACGTGCTAGGTTTTGTTCCTTTATTTCCATTTTCATCGTCAAGTATTTTATTCATTAAAAAATAGTAGAGACATTATACACCAATGCCATGTTTCAATGTCGTTGGATAATACTCAGATTGTAAAATGGTGTATTCGAGTCCTATTCAATATTGTACAACAAATATTCTTGTCCTTGCCTTTGGCATCTGCTTTAAAATCTTTATGAATTTTAGTGTTTCACATCAACCCTATTTCTTTTTCACTTTGGCTTACGAATTTGTTGCTCGATGATAGCAACGACTTGAAGATTGGCGAATAATTGGATACATTTACTGTACGAGAGAACACAACCAACTCGAGAGTAAGTCGTTCTCGTGTTAAGAAAAAGAATAATACAACTTCTACATAATGAAGTTACATGATAGTTTATATACATTAAGGTATCAAAAAGGAATTATGATACATGTACAGTCATTAGTGGGCCGTAATTTTTACAGCCCACTCTTACGGCCCACTAATGACTGTACACATGCATTTTCCCATCAAAAAGAGAGTGAAATGTTTTTTTATTGTTTGGTTGAAAAAAATTGGACCCAATCATATCTATTCACATCGTGTGTACATAAATTATTATGAACGTGAATAAAGTTCCAACTTACTCCGAAGAATAACTGTTCTTGGACCATGTATTATAAGACAAAATATAGAAACAAATATGCCCCCCAGGGCTCATCCCAACTGGCAAAGAGGAGGGCGCTTCAATGCTGGCAGATCAGAGGTCGTGAGTTCGATTCCTTGAAGGCTCTTGGAAGGCAGATATTCTCCTGGAAGGCAGGATTTATCCTGGAAGGCAGGAGCTCTACTGGAAGGCAATATGCATGATGGGGGTTGACTTGCTTGACACTTTGGCAGATCAGTTGGGGGGGCTCTTCAACACTGGCCAGTTTGGGGCACATCCTGCGGTTTACCTGTCTGCATCTTGAGGGGCCGAGGTGTAGACTCCAGGATTTAGTCGCTGTAAGGTGGATACCTGGATATCAAAAAAAAAAAAAATATATATATATATATATAGAAACAAATGTTTAGAGCCTATTTGGTAGAGATTAAAATCGGATTAAAATTGAAAATATTGTTGACTTTTATGAAAGGTGAGACCAACGACCATATTTTAAATTTTAATTGTTACCAAACAAGCTCTTAAAGAAGTTCAAATTTATCTTCGAGATCACAACTTAATTGCTCAAAGATGTAAGACTTTAGAAGATATTGTAATACGTGTTGGTGTGTAATTTAATCGTATTGCTCAATTATGTTTTCGATGCCATTTCAAGTCTTGTGGTGCTGTGTTGAGAAGATGCCTCAATGGACATTATTTGGTTTCTATATTTTTTAGCAAGGGCATGTTTGGCTAAGACAGTTATTTAGCATTAACCAGTTTTACTCGAGTCGCAGTACTGCTGTCAAAACAATGCTCCCATTCTTGAAGCTCAAAACGATGCTCTCCTCCTCCACCACCACCGCATCCACATTTGTAAGATTCACCCCAAAAGCAAAAGCCAATGGCCACAACTTCAACTTCCCCTTTTCATCATCTTCTTCTTCCATCCAATTCCAATACCCACCACTCGACCACCAGTGGTCCGGCCTCGATAACTGGAGACATGGACCTCTTAACCGCAACCGGTTTTGGGGCCCCAATGGTCCAATTCAAGACCTCAATCAAACGGGTACAGCTACGGGTATGGGTACGGATCCTCCACTTGTTTTACTCTCGTCCTGCTCTTCGTTAGCAGAAATGGGTGCTGTTGTTCTCTCTACTGCAGACCCTCTCACTAAGTCCAAGCTTTCCCATTTCGCTTACGATAAGTGGCGCCGAGAAGGCCTTCCTATTGGAGTTTCTCAAGCACCTCTTAGGCCTGCTCGCCCACTCAAACCCCAACTGGTATTTTTTTTTCTTTTCTTTTCTTGTTTTATGAGTTTCAACACTGTCTTTTATATCGGTTATTATTGGATTTTCTTTAGGTTGTTTGGGCTTCAATTATGATGCTATTTATCAAATATTTTGCGTCTTGAAGATAGGAACTTGGAAATTGGAATTGGATTTCATGAAAAATCAGTTCAAATTCGAATGTATCATTTTATTTCTAGGTTTTTAAATGCAATGTGAAATTTGGATTCTAATTACATTTTCCAACCTATAAATGATGGGCTTGACTCGAATTCAGTATCATCATTCATGCTTCCAAAAATCGTACATGTTGATTTCTAAGCTTTGAGGATTGAGAATGGGTACGAATGGAGTCTTCAAGTACCTGAAACAAATGCGTCGAGATGTGTCCCATCGTCCCTTTGATGCTTAAAGAGAATTTATGGAAAAGGCTATATGTTGAGAATTATATAAAAACGTACCCAAATAATGAATAGAAGTTTTGTATTTATAAAGGTAAATAGTACATTCCTTGTAGGACTTTGTTGCTAAGTATCCTTATTCTTAGAAGTCCTACTTGAGATTAGTATTCAATTATAAGTCTAGTCATGGTTCGACTATAATATTTACCGATGTAGACTCCTTCTAGACATAGGAGTAGGTATTTGGATAGATTTAGAATCCTTGAACAGTAGGATCCATCAGTGTTTAGGCAGGAAGGTCTTTGAGTTTGGTAAAGGAAAACGCTTGAGGACACGACGTTCTTTGGTCAAAATATCTCGAAGACTCACCCCGAGGATGCCATCACAAAAATACTATAGGAACTGAAAAGGTAGTCCTCGAGGTATCTCGAGGACTTGAAGCTCGAAAATGAGAGGTCTCATATTAGTGAATATCGATCCTCGAGACTCCAAAGCTCGAGCTGAACGATTATGATCATATCAATCATAAATATCATACATCTAACCTAAGTTAACTCTCAAAATTCATATTGGTAAATGGATCGTGCAGTTAGCGACAATACTTGAGGAGAAGACAGTATTATAGTTGTGGATTGGGAAAGGCATATTCAATTAGAGTTCTGTTCTAGTGGACAAGCATCAAATTACAAATTGAGGCCAGAAGAAACTCCAACCTCCATGTTCCGCTAAGTACCTGATAAGTGGTAGCTGTATTCTTGAGGTTGCTCCTACTGTAGACTATCCAAGTAGTGAGAAATATGGCAAGAGGAATTTGAATTGATGAGATGATCCAGACATCCAGTTTACCAATCCACAAGCCTCTATAAGAATAATGCCCTAAAAGTTTGAAGTGACATACAGACTGCATAAGCTGAATATTAAACCAGTCAAAATAAACCTCCTTTTTTTAGATTAAATCCTAATGGGTTTGACCTTACCTTTTGCCATACTAGTAAATTATAAAGGTTTATGTGTTATGTTTAGTCAAATAGACTCGTGCTCAACATGCATATACTTTGACATTTTCCCAACAAGGAAAACAATTCTTCAAACTTTAGTTTACAATGAAATTTTTTAAATATGGGTATCAGACTGGAATATTTCAAGTATCCAACATAGAACTTGAGATGGAGGAGTATCATGTATAATTTTATTGATCAAGTGAATGACTTCTGCAGTGTTATTGGTAATGAAATGGCCTTTTTTTACAAATGGATAGTTATCTGACTTTTTACTATCATTATTTCAGTTAAATTACTTTCTATCGTTGGTTCAGGTTTCCCCTAAAGAAATTCCACCTCCAAAAACGTCGGGTTTGCCTCTCAATGCCTATATGCTTCATAATCTTGCTCACGTGGAGCTAAATGCTGTTGATTTGGCATGGGATACTGTAGTTCGGTTTTCTAAATACTGTGAGCTTCTTGGTGAAGGGTTCTTTGCTGATTTTTCTCATGTGGCTGATGATGAGAGTCGTCATTTCTCTTGGTGTTCACAGAGACTGGCAGAACTTGGTTTCAGGTAGATTTGGCTTTTACTTTGAAAAAATAGCACTCTGGTTAGTCAAGCTTATCAATTATTTTCTTCCATGAAAAGCTACGGTGACATGCCAGCTCATAATTTTCTGTGGGGGGAGTGTGAGAAATCATCAGATAATATCGCTGCACGCCTAGCAGTGATCCCATTAGTTCAGGTACCCTTTCTAGAATTCATAGAATAGCAATGCCAAATTTGATTGCTAATGCTTGTGTGATGTTTTGCTTATTTACATACTCTGCCTTGGTTTTTGTACATACACTGTCGTTGGGAGGCAAAAGTAACTCAATCTCCCCGCTATTTGTTAATGTAGGAAGCTAGAGGACTAGATGCTGGACCTCGTCTTGTTAAAAAACTGATTGGCTATGGGGATCATAGGACTTCGAACATTGTTGCAAAGATAGCTGATGAAGAAGTTGCACATGTGGCTGTTGGTGTTAATTGGTTTGTTTCAGTGTGCCAGAAAATGGGTCGTGCTCCTTGCTCTACATTCAAAGGTCAATTTTATACTTGTACAGACTGCATTTATTGCTAGCAGTATTTCTGAGAACCTCTTAATCTCACTTGTCTTTTATATGGAAGACGTGTTAGAAGAGTATAATGTAGAGCTAAAAGGACCCTTCAACTATTCGGCTCGAGATGAAGCTGGGATTCCAAGGCAATGGTATGATTTCTATACTCTTAATGGTGCTACGCTAATTCATCTTAACCATTCAAAGAAGCATTGAACCGGATATCTATTTTTGCATAGGTATGATCCTTCCTCCACAAAGAAAGACGAGAAGAACAATAAGCTTTCTGAGGTATTCCATCTCTGAAGTTGAATTTTCGTGTGCTTAATTTGTTTTATTAGAAAGTGATTGTATGAAATTTTATTTTCTTAGGGATCTCTGAAAATGTCATTGTTCATATCATATAAAAACTGTAAGAATCTAAAATGTTACTACAGGTTTATGACCGGCTTGCTTGCATAATTTCTATGGAACAAGAAAATTCAAGTTTGGGTAGAACACCTAAATGACTGTACTTGACTGAAGGGTCACACTGTTAATATATTCAGCCGTAAGAAAACCAGTGGATGCTGAATTACTCATTTGATAGCATGAAGGAATCTCTAATCTTGCTAAAGTGATTGGTGAATTAGCACAGGATTTCTTACTACCAACGATGAAGCATTGGGGATACACAGTCTCAGCGAGGGTGTGGACCAACATTTCTAGACCCCGTTTATTAACTCTATGTAGCTGGGTGTTTTTCTTACACTCGTTAATTTTTTTCTGGAAATTAGGATTTATAATGTAAATGTTGTTCATTAGGTCACATGTTGAAAATACCAGTTATTGATAAGAATAATGTTATTTATTATCATGATGATAAATCATCGATGATGTGACAGTTTATGTGGAATAATGAGATTTGACAATTTATATTTTTGGCTTTATCAGGATATTTTTGCTTTACAATCACAAAGTTTTTGCTCTACGAGGAGATATTTTTGTAATGCAGAGTTCTATTCCGTTATATTTGCTTGTTAATATATACACATTCTAAATATGGTCCCATGCTCCCATCGTTGTAATATATCTACAAAGATGCGACATCAAACTTTAGTCGAACTACTGATGTAGTAAAAGGTATCTCTAATATTTGACAGTACACAGTCAGGTTCTATGATGCGTATCAAAAATTCTTTAAAGGAATAAGCCCCACCTTTCGAGGCCTTGGTCTCTCCTTTGCCTTTTGATGTAAAGAAACCAGTGCGGATAATAGTGTTTCACATCAACCCCATTTTGTTTTCAATTTGGCCCGGGAACTTGTTTCTCGATGAAAGTGACCACTTGAAGGCAACTGATGTCTGATGAAGACGGAAATGGAGAAAAATAAAGTATGAGGATGATGGGTGCAAATAAATTATAAACAAAATAAATATAACTACAATAATAAACACTAATAAATTGATATATATTTTTTAATAAAACGGGTAAAATTCTCTTGTGGTGAAGTTACATTTTTGCAGCAGTTAGGTCCAAATTTACTAGGGGAATTTTAAAAAATGGTCAATTACATGCTTGTTAATTGAAAAGTGTCTAATTTTGATAACTTTTGCAAAAATTGTCAAATTTGGTATCAAATTGTCTTTTATACCCTTAATTAAAAATGAAATAATTTTCTTCTTTTCAATTTGTCACAAATTTCTAGAGAAAAAAGTAGTTTCCATGAGAAGTTACATTAATGTATGGTAATACCAACTGGGTTAATTTCATTTAATTATTTATTAGGTAGTGGCCAATGATTTTGGGTAGAAATGAAGATGATGAAAAAGAAAAACCATTTCTAATTCATAAAAAAATCATATAATTTCGTTTTCGAGAAATTTAATCTCATCCACAATTTTTGATAGAAGGTAAAAAAATTTCGAAAGCTTATTTTGTTGATGATAAGTTGTGTTTAATAGTTGTCATATATATGATATAACAATTAATATATATTTGTTGTAAGATTATTGGAGCATTTTAAAATCAAATTCAAATTTATTATTTTGTATTTCTCAAACATGATGTCACAACCTACTTAAATAACTGTGATAGATGAATTTGCAATGATTGTCATGTATTGACAATGCCATTAATGATAGAATAATTTCTTTACAAAAATGGTTGTTGAAGTTGAAATGGATGATAAATGCGTATGGTGAAGTGTCTGACCGACATATCATTCTCGACATTTTATAAATGTCGAGAATGACACAAAATGTAATTCTTGACATTGTTTTAAATGTCAATAATTATGTTACAAACTTAGCAAAACTATGGAACATTTTTTGTGTTTACCATTGACCATATTGTAGAGGTGGCAATCGAGCCGAGTAGCTCGTCGGCTCGCCCGCTCAGCTCGTACTGTAGCGATCCACGGGCCGCTCGGGCTCGTCAAAAGACGAGNCGGCTCGTGGCTCGTGGTGGGCGAGCTCGTGGGCCGAGCCGAGCTCGGCCACGAGCAAACGAGCCACGAGCCGAGCCGAGCTCGTGGCTTTAAGGGCCGAGCCGGCTCGGCTCGGCCCATTGACACCTCTACCATATTGCTTATAATAGCATGTTTATTTTATGTATTCGTATTAGCTAATTTTATTTGCATTGATGACATTCAGATATTGGAAATATTATGAGATTCGTTGTCTCGTATGGTGGTACATTTGTCAATATAGAGGACGAGTGGAAGTGGTTTGGAAACCGAACAACATCAGTTGTTATTCAAAGTTATATTAGATATAAAACGTTTGTCAATAAATCATTCGAAAATCTTAATCTTGACAGAATGAAATTTCGAATCCACTTGAAATTTAAAGTTCCGAACATGAATGTACCTCATGCCGATGTAGCTGATGACGAGGATTTGCAATGATATATTTCTATTCACATACAAGCAGCCTTGTATGGGCATGAAGAAATTGGTGTGTTCAAACTAGAAAAGCCATGAATGATTCCATATTCGGATGTCGACCTAATTGAAGGAAATCCATTTATTGAAAATGCAAAGGAATCAGAAGCTCAATGGGAAATTGTGGAGAATCAAATCTTCTTTAGAGGGTGTTTGGTAGAGATTAAAATTGAAAATATAGCCATTATTGTTGACTTTTATTAGACGGGTGGGACCCAATAACGGCCATATTTTCAATTTTAATTGAATTTTAAGCCGTACCAGACAGGCTCTTATGTTTGGTAGAGATTAAAATTGAAAATATAGCCATTATTGTTGACTTTTATTAGACGGGTGGGACCCAATAACGGCCATATTTTCAATTTTAATTGAATTTTAAGCCGTACCAAACAGGCTCTTAGCAAGAAACAACGACACATAAGGCTTTGACTACAAGTGTTGATTGAGAAGTTTCATTTCAAAGTTAAAAAGTCAAATACTAGATCACTCACTATATGTTGCATGGATACCAACTGACATTGGCTATTACGAGCTTCTAAGATAAAAAAATCTCAGATATATTTAAGGTTCGAAGGTACATACTTGAGCACACATGTTTGGCAGAATGCACACATGCATGCAACCAGTGCCTTAATTGGGTAACACATAATGCGGCGATTGGATGATGCAAACCAACGGCATTTTGATCACATTTATTTGATCGGTCACATGCTCTTTCATACTGCATGCATAATCCTCCATTTTCTTTTCGATACCAATGAACTTCACGTTCATTTCCTCTCTCAATTCGCCCAGCCTCATCTCAATCACCTCTCTCTGTTCAGTCAACGGAGCTTTTATCTCATCTAAAGACACATTCCTCACTGGTGGACAATTTCCCAAGCTAGAAGTTGATGGCAAGTCCTAAACTAGATCACAATGTTCTTCTTCTCCACCTTCATCATCACTGAAAGCCCTCAGACGAAGTTCACTTGTAATACCTCTCCTAGATTTCTTTCCTCGATTATTGTTCTCATCATTTCGTATCACTTCACTTTCTGGTGGACAATCTTGTATTTCAGTTGATTAAACAACGAGATTGTTCGAAGTAAATTAGCAATGTATGGTTACAATTCTTCTTCAGCAGTAAAGCGTAGCGTCGCCCACAAGTGCACCTGCAATGGGAGAAAGAATCATCAAAATCAATTATTATATATGCTGAAAGTGTAAGTGCAATTATGTATGTTAATTGTTCACGTGTCTTGTTGAAAAAATTTGAATATGTTCTCAATTGAGGTTGTAATGTGCCAGACCACCGCAATATCCTCCAAAGGTAGTCACCAATTTTACTCAAGAATCGAGCTTCCAACTCCGGGATTACCTTATACACTCTAACTACGAGACATTTATAACAGTGGTTACCATATACAAAGATACATAACAATGTGCAATGAGTAGAAATGAGATAATATGGAGACATCTATACCTGAATAGCAAGAGGAAATCCATACAATGTGTAAGACGTCATGTTCCAATAGTTGACCTTTGTCGAGTCCGCCTTTCTTTCCCATCCACGTAGCAGTGATTTGATAAGAAGTTTAAAACATACTGTCTCCCATGGGTAGGCATTGAAAAAATTCAAGTCTCCATGATGGAGAGGTTTTAGGATGTATCCTCACATTTCAGTCTCTGGAATTGAATACCCTTTCAATAATTAGTGTCAACCCAAGCTTGTAACGATGCACATTTCAAGAAAACCTTCTCTAGGTTGCTACAAGTTACCCGCTCTCTATTGGTAAGCATTTTGTCCCATAACCGGATTTTCTCTAGAATTTTGTCAGAAGCTGAACCTTTAGGTACTTCACCACACTTCAAGCTGGTAGATTAATGTGAACTTCGGCATTCTAAATCTTGTAAACCTTTGAACCAAGCCTTGAATCATTTTGGGCAAACCACCGATCTATTTATCATTTCATGAATTAATTGCGCAGATAATTTAAGCTCCGGCAACTTCGCAACATGTCGTATGCAACTTTCCTCCAACATACTCTTTTGTTGTACATTGAATTTATCGATGACAATTGTTATGTATTTTGTGTTGCTAACTTGTGAAATCTGGGCTAGAACGTGCTCTTCCTCCGAAATTCTATATAGGTGTGAGGAAGTCATCTACAAATAACAAAAACAAACAAGACAGATAATATAAGATCCTATTAAGTATCGTTTAAGTGGTTGTTGACTTGAAATAAGCCATTATAATTCACTAGGCTGTTGCATTGAATGCCGAATATGTGAAAATTGTGGCATGCACACGTGAACATACTTCAAGGCAAATCATTTCGTTTACATGATCCACATATAACTTTTCATCACAACGTATTAAAAAATACTTCTCTCCATACAAAGAATGTTATAGAACATAAATTAAATAGCAAAAGTATCCTACAACTCAAACATATGAAGTAATATACTTTAGGTAACTCACGATATGTCATTTAACCATGTAAAAATGTCACATTTTTAAAAGAGAAAATGAAAGTATACCTACAAGCTCAAAAGCTAAGGATGGACATGAATCTAACAATTTCTTATTTAAGACACTTAAGTTAGATTTCATTTGCAACATAACCTCGATTTAGTTCCTTTGATTGAGAGTAAGCTCTCCTTGCACATTTAAGCCCCAAGTGAGAAGAATTTATGTTCATGAGTTCCAATTGTCTTCATTTTTCTAGTTTCTATATCATAAAATATCAGTTTCCACTTTTGTCCAGTACTTTTCCATTTACGGTGTTTAGCATGGATTGACATTGTTAACGCTCCCAACATTAAGTTCAAATGTAAATTTCTTTTTCTTACCATTACAATTTGTAAGTAATCTATCAAATGTGTATAAAAATTGGAACCCAAATCCGTTGATAAACATAATGTGGACAATTTATTATTTATGAAGAGAAAAATAAGAGGAACCCCACTTTTATTTTGCATCAAATACATATGGAATATTTCATCGTTTTAGATTAAAAAATATATAAAATGGACCCTGAAATTAGTGAAATAAAAAGGAAGAATTAAAGGGAAAAAAACTTTTTTTTAGCACAAATGGAGTTTCTTCCAATTGAACAGAAACCTGCATAATTTAAGAAAAACAAGTACAATGTATAAAAATTCAGAGATTATATATATTTACGTACAAATATAAATGATCGTATACCTATTTAATGTAGAAAACAAAAATATGTTTCACCAAAAAGAATAGATAAAAGAGTAGAGACGTTTGGGGGAGAGACAGATTTCCACTATTGAAAAGAGTTTGAAATCTCAATTGCAATTGGTAGGGTTTAGAATTGGAAGAGTTTGAAAAGGTTTGTGGACCGGGTTGATTTGTATGGGTTATTTGTCAACTTCTATGAAGAAGTTAGCATTTAATATTGATTGACATTTGTACTTTTTAAAGTAAGTAGTGTAGGTTATGTGTCAAAAAAATCTTAGCCAATATAATTGGAAAATGCTACATTTACGGTCCTCTTAGAGCATCTCCAAGAGGCTCTCTATTTTTAAAAAGTATATTCTATCATTTGGAGAGTATCTATAAATTTAAAGAGTTAAAATTTTAAAATAATCCAACAAGCTCTTTATATTTAACACTTAATTTTACTACTCCCAACAAATATTTATTATTTTTCTTTATCTTTTATTTTAACTAGCTTTTCTTTATATTATTTTATTGATTTCCTACATGGAAAATTGAAACTTTTTGAATGCATTTAATTATAGAGAGTGGGTTTGGCTCTCCAAATTTGGAGAGTCAAACTCACTCTCTAAATTAAAAAGTTAATTTAAAAAGTCTCTTAGAGCATGATTTTAAATGTTGACTTTTTAAAATAGAGAGTATCTCATATTTAAAAAGTCTTCTGGAGATGCTCATTATCTTTGATAGTTTTTCAAAAATTCATACGTGGCATGCCAAAATCTCAGAATTCTGCCCCAAATGAAAACCCGCCTGGCCCAATTTAAAAGATAAACCCAATTCACACATCACTCTCCCTCTCCCCCAATTCTACTACCCTAATCCCGATTTCCTCCCCAACCAAATCTCTCCCCAAAAATTCAGCAAGAGATTTCTTCCTCACCGAACCGAGAAATCGATCCCCAAATTTCCAGCAAGAGATTTCTTCGTGGGTCTTACATTACTCAGCCACTGAAGATTTGGAGTTCCATTCCTTGTTTTTCTAGTCCGATTCACACAAAAACTAAAGGTATGAATTTTTGAAAAGCTGAAATTTTGAAGTTCCATCCTACTTTTGCATACTTTGTTTAATCTTTTATCCACAGTTCCTTTTCCAAGATTTTAGATGAACTTTTAGGATTTGTTTTCTTCATGACACACACACACACACACACACACACACTTAACAAGATTAAACGTGAAATGGGTAATGGGTTGTGTGCAATTTGCGGTATTTATTAGTATTCCACATGTAAGCAATTCAGTTTTGATCTTTGGTTGCATCATTTCCATTAATTTATTAGTATTCCACATGTATGCTTAAATCTTATATAATATGAATTCTACCTTAACAGTTGCTTAGGATTTTTGCAAGCATCAAAATATACACACGTGATTAACGAATAGCTTTAGTGTTTTTATAGTGTGTGAAAATAGGCTTCCACTAAAAATAAAAAGTAGGCCAATATGTTTATGGGTTGATATGTTTTGTAAATGATACTTGACGAATTACATTTATATATCGGTGCTTTATTTTTATTGTTTATATTTTGGAATGATTCTTAATGCAGCCATTCCATCCACTGATATACCCCCTCAAAGTGTTGTACCAAATTGGATGTCAGACGGAGGTAGTGGCATTACGAACGGAGGTGACCCAGTCGATGATTTGTCGCGTATGTTGAAAACTCTTGCCAAGCTAACGGATTAGAAAAACTTGGAGATTTCCCTCAACACATAGATGTGCAAGGGGAAAAGAGAGTCGGATGAATTTATCTAAATTTCAATGTAATATAATTGTGCTTGAAACGTTTGTATTCAGTGATCGTTTGGACATGTCATGTTAATATGAAGGTGAAAATATAGTATGCAGTAGTTTGTATGACTTATCGAGATAGTGCTTTATTTTTATTGTTTATTTTTGCTTGTTCGTTGAAATATCTGTTAAAGTGGATAAAAATAAATATGAAACCATGCAAAATATGACTTGAGCACCATAAAATGTGCTAATACTTTCAAATCACAAAGAGGCCCTTTGCACACAGATAAGAAAATATGCACCACATGAATCTGATATTTCTGTTCATAAAAGCCATCATAAGTTATCAGTACAAACATTATGTTCTTTGATTAGTAAATACATACGCTTATTGATGTTATTTCATAGGAGTGAATAATGGTCTTATTGAAGAACCATCTAGTTGATAGTCAATTCCAATACCAGCTGCTTGATAAGTCATTCCAGGACTTGTAGTACGAACGCGAGTGGAAGGACCTGCAACGAGTGTAGCCTGAGGAATGGAATGGGTGGCACCCGACATCCAACCTGGTACAACATTTTGAGGGGGTGATATCAGTGAATGGAATGTCTGCATTAAGAATCATTCCAAAATATAAACAATAAAAATAAAGCACCAATATATAAATGTAATTCGTCAAATATCATTTACAAAACACATCAACCCATAGACGTGCTAGCCTACTTTTTATTTTTAGTGGAAGCCTATTTTCACACACTATAAAAACACTAAAGCTATTCGTCAATCACGTGTGTATATTTTGATGCCAGCAAAAATCCTAAGCAATTGTTAAGGTAGAATTCATATTATATAAGATCTAAGCATACATGTGGAATACTAATAAATTAATGGAAATGATGACCAAAGATCAAAATCGAATTGCTTACATGTCGAGTACTAATAAATACTGCAAATTGCACACAACCCATTTCACATTTAATCTTGTTAAGTGTGTGGGTGTGTGTGTGGCGGTATCATGAAGAAAACAAATCCCAAAAATTCAACTAAAATCTTGAAAAAGGAACTGTGGATAAAAGATTAAACAAAGTATGCAAAAGTAGGATGGAACTTCAAATTTTCAGTTTTTCAAAAACTCATACCTTTAATTTTTGTGTGAATCGGACTGGAAAAACAAGGAATGGAACTCCAAATCTTCAGTGGCCGAGTAATGTAAGACCCGCGAAGAAATCTCTTGCTAAAATGTTTTCTCGGTTCGGTGGGGGAGAAATCTCTTGCTGAAAATTTGGGGAGAGATTTGGTTGGGGAAGAAATTGGGATTAGGATAGTAGAATTGGGAGATGCTACGTGTACCAAATATTTTACATAATAGACACGTGACGGCCCCTATTGGGGGCGTCTGAACCCTCCAATAGGGACCACCCATGTCTATTATGTAAAACATTCTATAAAACATTTGGTACAAATAAATAAATTTAGTAGAATTGGGGGAGAGGAAGAGTGATGTGTGAATTGGGTTTATGAGGGTGTTTGGTAGAGATTAAAATCAGATTAAAATTGAAAATATAGTCGTTATTGTTGACTTTTATTAGACGGGTGACCCAATAACGGCCATATTTTCAATTTTAATTGAATTTTAAGCCGTACCAAACATGCTCAATATTTTAAATTGGGCCGGGCAGGTTTTCATTTGGGGCGGAATTCTCAGATTTTGGCATGGCACGTAGGAATTTTTGAAAAGCTGTCAAAGCTAATCTGTAACAGGACGGCGAAGATAGCATTTTCTAATATAATTTTGTCTTTTTGTTTAGAATTTAAAATTGTTAACAA
>CAIGRF010229398.1:17805-27813 GCA_903798235.1 Fraxinus ornus | reverse complement strand
TTTCAATAATTGGGCAACAAGACTAAGCCCTTGTTTGAGCCTCATTTTTGGGGAAAAATGTATTTTGAAATAGTGATTTTTGGAGAATGTGTGATTAAAAAATAAGGAAAAGTTTTGGATTTACTTGTAATATTATTTTATTGAAAAATATGTGATTGAAAATAAGAAAATGAAAAATGTATATTGAAAACAATGAGGATCAAACAAGCGCTAAGACTTAATATAATATTTGAGCTCAAAAAGCTCAAACGAACAATTTGATGCGTACGTTCAAAGCTCAAATGGGGGGAGGGGGTTAGATATCAAGATCGAGGTTCTTGAATGATAAAGCTATATCCCACATTGAATTATATATGTAAAATAATCAACATATAATAATTTGAGCTATTAGCGAACCTATCTCTTTCTTTTCTTTGAAATTTGCATCAGTCATATGGATTGTTCATTAAGAAAGCATTTATATTCTATAAAAATTTTGATTCGAATATGTTACGCCTCCAAATCGAGGCTCAAGAAGAAGCCCACACCTCAAAACCGAGGCTCAATAAGAAGCCCAAACAAAAGGCATACACACCGTGTCATAAAAAATTGAACCGAAGTCATAGGTAAAAATGACGAATCAACGCATCACCTAAAGCGCCATGTGTAAGCTGAAGCCCTAAAGTCAAAGTGTAGGCAAGTGTCTGAAACCCTGAAGTAGAAACACTATAAAAGAAGTCAAAGAAGAAATCGAAACTCTCTGTCTTGAAGCTCTTCACCCTGAAAACCTCTAATACGAAGCTCCCTTTGGTCGCAACCCTAGCTATAATCCAAAGTTCCCTTTGGCTGAAACTCTTGTTGTCTTTTAGAAGATCTGCAGGCAATCTTTAAGAATGATGATGTAACGTTTGTAATAATGAATGTCATGATTGTCAGCGTGGTTCTTATCCAACGGCTACCACTTCAGGCACAACTTTATAAATAAGGAACTCTTGTAACATGTGAAGCTAATGCAACTCTTGATACTAAAAACCACATTCGATCTTTTCTTTTGCTTATTTCATATTTATGTGCTAGGGTTAAGATTATTCATATTTTAGTTAAGTTGTATGTGATTGTTTATTTATATGCAATCATCTTTTATCATGTTACCGGTGTTTGAACATCTCTGTCTCGTGTCATAGAGCATTTTCTACGTCCATAAACTTCATCATTTCCCATCCGAATCTCCTATCAAAAGGTGTTGGAATTTGTCTCAGTTGATGTGAATGAGCCCTACATCCGTTGTCTATATAACCATTACAAAAAACGGATCAACAAATTAGCGCCGTCTATGAAACACGCCACTACAACCATGAACATTCACGTGGAAAAAGTTTATCGGAATATCTATTTGGCTTCTCTCTTGAAAAATTATTTGTTCTTGAAGAAAAAACAAGCGAAGAAGTGGTATTGAGATAGAAATCCATTTGTAAGACCCACACCTCTTTTTTTTTTTTTAAATGAGTTCTGACAGTGAAAAAGACTCCATAAAAGAGGGAGGTTGCTAAAGAAGTGGTATTAAATAAGTAAACCCTCTAAAAGGGGGAGGTCTTAAATGAAAAGGCCATGAATAAGAAAACTCCTTCAAAAAGGGGAAAATCGCTGAAAAAGTGGCCTTGAATAATTAGACCCCTTAAAAGGGAGATGTCTCCAACGAAGAGATAATGAATAAGAAGATCCGTCGAAAAGGGAGAGGCCGTCGAAGAAATGACATTGAATAAGTAGACTCCCAGAAAGGAAGAGGTCTCCGAAAAAGAGGTCATTAATAAGAAGATCCCCTAAAAAGAGAGAGGTCGCTAAAGAAATGGCCTTGAATAAGTAGACTCCTTGAAAGGGAGAGATCTCCAACGAAGAGGCCATGAATAAGAAAATCCCCTAAAAAAGGGGAGACTGTCGAAGAAGTAGCAATGAATAAGTAGATCCCTCAAAACGGGAAGGTCTCCAAAGAAGCAGCCCTAAAAAGGGGGATCGATCGCTAAAGAAATGACCTTGAATAAAAAGGCCCCCTAAAAGGGAGGTCTTTGATGAAGAGGCAATTTAAAGACCCTTTTACATAGAGGAGGCCTTTGAAGAAGAGACCATAAAGGAAACAACAATGAAGAAGGGTGCCTCAATCAAGTGATAAGCAAAAAATTTCAAATTAAAGGGTAACAACGCAAAAGAAGTGAAAAAGACTAAAAGCGTAAAAAAAAATGTGAACTTAGGGATTGAAGTATAGATGTTTCGAAAGTTTAAGGACTGCGAATGCAATGATTGAAATAAAAGTCAAAGTATGAAGATCAAAATGTGCAAGGTCAAAATTTGAGGGACCCAGGCATGAAATTACTGAAGAACTTGAAAGCAATTTTCATATTTTGCCTATACACAAGCATGACCTTTTACATATTCACCATGCAAGGCCTCATCTTCGTCTATGCTTTAACCCTCATGGATGAACCATCCATCATGGAGAACTGCAAATAAGTAATCCACTTAGAAAATAGAGGTAAAAAGCAATGGAAGTTCGTCTCAGATACCTATAAAGATGAAGCCCCCATGGATGAAGTTGAACACAATGGGGGAAGCCTTTAAATGGATGAACCATCTACCATGTAGGGAAGCATGAGCGCTTCGAAGAAGAGGTAGATCCCAATCCATGGTTGACATCATATGTCTCTCATGAATGAAGTTGAACATCATGAGAGAATTGTCTGCATGGATGAACCATCTACCATGTAGGAAAACATGAGTGCCTCGGAGAAGAGATGGATTCCAAAAGGGACCACCTCCAAATTCCTCAATGTTGATATCATAAGCCTCCCATAGATGAAGTTGAACACCATGGGAGAAGCCTCTGTATGGATAGACCATCCACCATGTAAGGAAGTATGAGCATCTCGGAGAAGAGGTAGATCCCAAAAGGGACCTCTTCCAACTTCTCTAAGATTGACATCATAAGCCTTCCATGGATGAAGCTTAAAACCATGGGAGAAGCCTCTGTATGGATGAACCATCCTCCATGTAGGGAAGCATGAGAGTCTCGGAGAAGAAGTGGATCCCAAAAGGGATAACCTCCAAATTTTCCAAAATTAACATCATATGCCTCTCATGGATGAAGCTGAAAACCATGGTAGAAGCCTCTGCATGGATGAATCATCCACCATGTAGTGAAACATGAGTGCCTCAGAGAAGAGGTGGATCCCAAATGGGACTACCTCCAAATTTTCTAAGGTTGACATCATAAGCCTCCCATAGATGAAGTTGATCATCATGAGAGAAACCTCTACATTGATGAATCATTCACTATGTAGGTAAATATGAACGTCTTGAAAAAGAGGTGGATTCCAAAAGGGGATCACCTCAAAATTCTCCAAGGTTGACATCATATGCCTCCTATGGATGAAGTTGAACACCATGGAAAAAGTCTTTATGGATGAACCATCCACCATGTAAGGAAGCATGAGTGCCTTGGAGAAGAGGTGGATTCCAAAAGGACCACCTCCAAATTATCTAAGGTTGACATCATAAGCCTTCCATGGATGAAACTGAACATTATGGGAGAAGCCTCTACATGGATGAACCATCCACCATATAGGGAAACATGAGCGTCTTGGAAAAGAGGTTCTCTAAAGTTAACATCATATGCCTCCTATGGAGAAGCTGAACATTGTTGATGAAGTCTCTGTATGAATAAAACATCCACCATATAGGGAAACGTGAGCACTTCTAAAGGGAGCGTAAAAAATGAGCTTACAATCATACCTCCAAAGATGACCCTAAAAAACACTTCATCATAACTTCAGCACTACAGAGACTTGTCTCTGCATCAAATTTTAGCCAAACAAATGCATCATTTCAGTCTCTTCAAAACAACTCAACATTCAAATCAAGGTTTTTACAAAAATTAAAAGCTTTCCATGAAAGTGTAATAGCAGGCGGAACCATCAAGTCAAGCAAATGACATGCAATATTAAAATAATACTTCTCAAAATAAAAAGTCAACGAATGATTTGGGGGACTATTGTTACACCTCAAAATTGAGACTCAAGAAGAAGCCAACACCTCAAAATCGTGGCTCAAGAAGAAACCCAAACAAAAGGCACACAGTCCATGTCGTAAAAATCGAACCGAAATCATAGGTAAGATGATGAATCGACGTCTCACGCAAAGCGCCATGTGTAAGCTGAAGTACTATATAAGAAGTCAAAGAAGAAGTTGAAGCTCCCTATCCTGAATATCTTCACACCAAAACCTCCAATATGATGCTCCATTTGGTTGAAACCTTCGCTCTAATCCGAAGCCCCCTTTGGCTAAAGCCCTTACTGTCTTTTAGAGGATCTATAGACAATATTTAGGAATGATTAATGCAACGTTTGTAATAATGAAAGTCTCCCAAAATCTCGTGATTGATAAGAGATAAATTTTGAGAATTTATTTTACTACTTTCTGCTTAAAAATTAGCACCATGAAGACTTTTATAAAAGTCATAAAAATTTGAATACCCCAAGATTTATAGAGATTTCTAAAAAGTTTTAATTTAAAACACCATGCTTTTAGAGACTTTTTAAAAGTTTATAAAAGTCTCAATTGAATATATCATTCCTTTTATGTCTTGTTTGGTACGGATTAAAATCAAATTTTAATTTAAGTCAAAGTCAAACAATCAATATTAACCACATCTTTTTTGGGTTCCACAACTTTTCAACCACACATTTCAAAAACTTCTATCACAATCTACTAAAAATCTAATTTTAACCTCACCAAACACCCCCTAGAGAGTTTTCAAAAGTCTACATTGAATATCCCTAAACTTTTTAAATCTCAAAAATTCATTAAAAGTTTCAATTGAATACACCACCCTTAATGTATAAATGGTCATACCTTTTGATAATTTTTTGTTATGAACTTAGCCTTTGTTTGAGCCCCATTTTTTGGGGTTAATAGATTTTGAAATATATATATATTTTTAGGCTATTTTGTCATTAAAAAGTAAAGAAAAATTTTAAATTTACGTGAAAAATATTTTTATGGTGTAAATGAGTAGTTGAAACAGAGTTTCAAGAAAATATGTGAAACAGAGTTTCAAGAAAATATGGATCAAACAAGAACTTAGTCAAACAAAAAGTCCCTTTCATTGGCAATATTTTCTCATCCTTTAAGCTAAAAACTTAATAAAGTAAAGCGTCATTTCATCAGGAATTTGAAGATGCTTGTAATTGTAAATGTTTTGTTTTGGGATATTGTTATAAGATTTAGCTCTATGTAAGTATATATGTTATGCAATCTATCTATGACTCGAGAAAATCTGAAGCTAAAAGAAACCTGCAGTTTAACATTCCTTAGAAATTTGTCTACTGATGAGTATATTGCAGGCAAAAATATTGAAATGATTCACTAATGAATTTTCAAATACATTGAGCCTTTTTCTAGTCATTAACCTTCAGGAGGACCTAGTTTCAATAGTACTTTTACAAGCATAACCCCTTTTTTTTTTCTTTTGGGCTGACCATGCTATTCAACGGTTGGCCGATCATGCCAATCGATGATCAACAATAGCCCTTCAAGTCTTGAAACAAAGTCAAGGAGCAATGGGAATAATTGCTTACGTCTTTCTTTAGTTTCAGGGTTCACTACTTCAACAAACCCAAATTAGGGGCTTTCCAGTCCACACAACATTCCCATATTTCTTTTGGTGGATGAGAAAAAACTGTGGTTAGGGGCTTTGCAGTCCACACAACATTCCCATATTTCTTTTGAAAAATTGTGGTTAGGGGCTTTGCAATTGCAGTCAAACATTCCCATATTTCTTTTGAAAAATTGTGGTTATGGGCTTTGCAGTCCACACAACATTCCCATATTTCTTTTGGTGGATGAGAAACAATTGTGGTTAGGGGCTTTGCAGTCCACACAACATTCCCATGTGGATGAGAAAAAATTGTGGTTAAAAATTAAAGCACAGGTTAACTATACGATTTAAGTTGGGCCGGCGTCTAAAAGCAAGAGGGAAAGATTCTAATCTTGGATCATACACCATAATTTAAACCTACACATGAATTAATTAATAAAAAAAAAACAACAAAAGAAATATACGGTCAATGACAAACAAACATAATATGAAAAGGAAATTTTTGATCTATAAGATGAGTTTTGATTTATAAAATTTTACATTTACCAATCGAAGAAAAGAAGAAAAAATCAACAAAACATGATGGTTTCATTTGTCAAGTACCTAGGCACTTTAGCAATTGACTGCTTTTTGGACATTCTTTGTGCTGTCTTAAAGCATATATATACATTACTTGGCCATGAATATAACCTTTTTCTAAACAAATGCTATTATGCATTAAAAGTAACACTTATCTAAAGGAAAAAATTCTGTAGAATAATTATTGAATTGCATTCTAGAGGAGAAAGAAAGAGATACAGCGAGCGACTACGTTTTGTATAGTAATTGGTTGTTTGGTCTCGTAGCTCCTTTCGATACACTTATTTAGCTTGGAATTGATATCAATTGTCTCGAACTTGCTATCCCATTTGTTTATCCAACAAAACATGGAAAGAGGTCAAATATTTTTTTTGATGGCTTAAATTAGTATATAACATCTTGGTGTCTTTCTATTTATTAACAAGATGTGATGTGTTGAAGGAATATGAGACTGAGCTTCCTTGTCCTTACGCACGATGCAGGAATATAATATATTCTTGATTCATCCGAAAAGCCGGTCAAATGCTCATGGAACTATAAATATCATCTTTTTAGGTAGGATTTTACCTTTTTCACCCCGGTGTACATGCTCACTTATGATAGTGACTCACGATTTTTTTTTATTAGTGGCGGTACAAGTGGCAAAACTCATGTGTAGGTTTTTGAAAGAGCAAACAGCAGCAAGAAGATAGAGAGAAAGCTAATTATATATAGGATTCTGCTAAGCGTACATAATTGATGTCATAATGAGGGGCGCCTTTATAATGAGTACCATAATTGACAAAAATGGCACCTATTATGTAAAATTAGAGCTGGACACAACTCTCAACCGAATTGGACCAAATCGAGCGGTTCTTCATAAGTTAAATATACAAACGGATATTTGAATCGAAAATCGATGGGTTTGGATCGATTCTCGGTTCTAGACCAATAACAGAAGAATCGAATCTAAATATTTTTTTAATTTTTTATATTGAATTAATTAAATTATTTTAATTTTTTAAAATAAATTAGCAAATTAATTAAACAAATCAGTCAGTCCAACCAAATTAATTTTTTGGTAGCCCAACATTTGAGTCTTATCCTTCCACTTTTCATTCCAATTTCATTTGATAAACAGTACGCCAACTCCCATATAAACCCAATCATTTGAAAATTTTAAAACTTACATCATCATTCTCAAATCGATTTTGAAGCTCATTCATTTCACCGACAACAGTAGCTACTGATTAGATCTNTTTTCATTCGCATTCTTTTATTCATTTTCAATCACATATTTTTCAATAAAATAATATTTTTCATCATATTAATAATTTTTTCTTCTTTTTCAACCACATATTTTTTATCACATCAACAGTAAAAATATATTCTTACTCCAAAAATGTACACCAAACAGGGACTCAATATCAAAACTCAAAAATATATTTATCTTCACACAAACTGTTTGAGAGGATGGAAAATCAACGCCTACCACAGTCCACAGTTGGGATTCAGTCGAACAAACATCTCATAGTCAAGTCCAAACAAACATCTCATAGTCAAGTCCAACATTGACCACCACACAACGGACATTATCTTCAACAAGTTTTGTTTTATTTTTGGATTATGATATTGATTTTTCATTGTTTGTGTTTTAAATTATTATTATGTATAATGTTTATTCTTCTTTATTTAGGTAGATTATTGAATGTAGTACATATATTTGCGATTTTTGGAGCTTAAACTCGTCAGAAATGGCAACGAAAAACCGTCGGATCTAGCCAATTGTAACTGGCGACTATTAACATGCAGCTTTTGGGCTGACTTTCAGCATGTTTAGAAAGTCGGCCCAAAGGTATTTTTTTTCATTTTCTTGTCAATTTAAGATTATTTTTAATTCCTTTCTTTTTATGATAAATTTTAATTTTTTTAATCTTAATTATATAGAACCTGTTTGGTAACGATTAAAATCCAATTAAAATTGAAAATATGGCCGTTATTGGGTTTCACCCATCTAATAAAAGTCAACAATAACGGTTAATTTTTCAATTTTAATCCGATTTTAATCTCTACCAAACGGTCTTATAGAATAGTCTTTGGGAGAGTGATAGCATATGATTTCAGTGATTTGATGGTAGTATATAGTATTCCCCGCCTCATTCCACAGAGTGAAATTTTATGTCATGTTTGATGAGTTTGATTAGATTGACCAAGAAAAGAAATACTAAGTCCCTGTTTGTTCCGTATTAAAATCTGATTTTAATCTATGTCAAAGTCAAACAATTATTATTAATCACATTTTTCATAGTCCCTACAACTTTTCAATCATATATTTCAAAAACTTTTATCACAATCTACTAAAAATCTAAATTTAATTCCCGCCAAACACCATCTAAAGAAATAATAGTCCTCTTAGTTCAAATGAAAATTAAGCCTTTTTTGACATCAATTAAAATCTAAATTTTAATTTAAATCAAAGTTAATAATTATTGATCAAATATTTTATGGGTTCTACAATTTTTCAACTACATATTTCATCAACTTTTGTAAAAATTTAATTTTAATCCCCATAAAAAAGGGGCTAAATAAATCCCTATTAAAGATGTGGGAATAAAAGTTTTATGGCAAAAAAAAAAGTAAAAATGATAAAATAATATGTAACGTGTTATGTAATTTAACATATAGAGTTGACTTATTACTTTCAAAATTAGGGATATTTTAGTCTGTTACAATACAAAATTTGTAAATATTTTTATTTTTCCTTATTGGCTATATTCACGCCATAATTTTTATTTGTTACACCACACTTCTAAATTTGTTCATATTAATAAAATGAACCTAGGCAACCTAACATAAAAAACCACTATATGTATATATATTTATTTCCCCGTCTTTCATTGTCATGTACACCATAATACTCATTGATGAAATTCGCAACCTATACAGTTTCCACAGGCCGAAAATGCGAAATTCACACACTCCTTTAAATTCAATCAATTTGTCGACTAAATTGGATCAGAGAACTCCAATTTAAACAAAGACCATAAAAGTAAGAAGTGCTGAATAGATGAAGTCGATTTTTCGCAATCTCTTTATGTTCTCCGTATCCAACGATTGCCTCATTGAAATTCTTGACGGCAATCTAGAGAAGAAAGAAACATGGTTTATTCGATGTTGGTAGAGTTGCCACCAGCTCTCCGACAACAAGACAAAAACATAATCATCTTTTTTTCTTGTAAAATATGTTTTTCGTTACTAATAAGTAATAACTATAATAAAATATGTGAACCGTAAAAACTCTTAATATACAGTGTATTTTGTAATTATTATGAGGCCCCTACAAATAATTATTTTACAAGTGTATTAGTATCGAATATGGTCGAATCAAATAATTTTTTTGTGATGAGAAACATTATACCAATGGTACTCAGTCACTGTTGATTTGTCTGAAAATCAATCCTCGTGTTCAAAAAATAGAATACAAAGGGCTTTGGAAATTAGTGAGGTATGAGATGGTGACTACCATTTATTGCCCAAAAAATCATATATTTAAAAATATAAAAAAATGAAAACAACAATCACATTAGAAATAAAAGAAAAGAAATTGAACTGTGATCCATCACTGTAGAAGTTTACTTAGGGCTGTTTGATAGACATTATTTTCCATAGCAAATGGAAAACAAATTCCAACTTTCACTTTGCCTTATTTGATACAATTTATTTTCCATGAAAAAAATTTCTCACCTTTAGCTCACATGCTCACCAAATCATTGGTTTTGTGGAAAATCAATTCCCGTGATTTTCCAATTTTTTTTTTTTTTTTT
>CAIGRF010229398.1:1466-12925 GCA_903798235.1 Fraxinus ornus | reverse complement strand
TTTCCAACGGTATCCGAAATCGGCGGTTTTGATGGTCGAAAATTGCCGAAAAATTGTTTCAAACTTGCCCAAAAAATCTGAAAATTCAGTGACCATTCGTGAAAGAAATTTCAAATTTCAGTGACCGTTTCTGAAACTCTGAAACTTCAGTGACCGTTTTGAAATTTTCAGGTAACTTCAATGACCATTTGTGAAATTAACCCATTCCTCATCACATTACTTCAAAAAAATACATTATCTCATTTTAATATGTACCAAACACACGTGTTAACCTATCACAACTCGCTAAACCATGATAAGGACGATTGATTTGACAAACTATCATGCCACATAAGAAAAATTCTTTGATACAATCATTCTACTCTAGGCTTGGAATTTTTTTTTCTAAACTTTCGATTAGAAATTTAAAAAATAATTTGAGTTCTTTCTTGTTGATTTAGCTCTCATTTGAGCTCCATTATTCTCCATTAAATAATTTTTTTTCTCTTTTATTAACTACACATTTTTCAATAAAATAGTATTACACGTAATCCCAATTTTTTTCTTCTTCTTTTTTAACCACACATTTTCAAAAAAATTACTATTTCTTCCATTATAATATGGAATAATGGAGCCTGATGGACGCGTATTTACCAAATTTGGTTACAACGGCAACAAATTAATTTTTTATCACTTCCTTTGATTCATTACTAAGCCTATATTTGATTCTTAGTATTCTTCAAATTTATTTTTATTCAATTTTGCTACACTTACATTTTGGTTGACATCATGATTGACATTTCATGATGTGGCATATCTGTTGGGTTTATGGACACCACATATCTCCACATTGATATGATATTGTCCACTTTGGGCCTAAACCCTCATGGATTTGCTTTTGGGCTTTACCCCAGAAGATCTCATACCAATGGAGATATTGTTCTACACTTATAAACCCATCATATTTCTCATATCTAGCCGATGTGGGACTTCTTTTACTCCCAACAATCCTCCCCTTAAACGAAGGACCACATCATTGTGGCCTCACCTCAAACGATAATCCACCGCCAATCATTTTGTATCGCCGTTATTACCGTCGCCCTCGACCAAACGGGACCCGCCGTCCAACCACAATATTTTTATGTCAGGAAGACTTTCGACACAATGCACCTCAAACGCGGATGATTTTTTAGTCACATCGTGAGGTTAATTAGGGGACCTGCACCATGCTTTTCCACTGCGTTCGTCCGACTAAGTTTTTGGGCCCTTGGCTCTGATACCACTTGTTGGGTTTATGGACACCACATATCTCCACATTGGTATGATATTGTCCACTTTGGGCCTAAACTCTCATGGATTTGCTTTTGAGCTTTACCCCAAAAGGCCTCATACCAATGGAGATATTGTCTTACACTTATAAACCCATCATATTTTCCATGTCTAGCCGATGTGAGACTACTTTTACTCCCAACAATTGCCATTAATTCATTCAAAACAATAAATGACCATGATTTTTATACATAGTGGAATGTCAACCATAATATACAAATGGAAGCCACAAGTAGTTTAATTCTACACATGTCATGAAATTCATAATTTTTATCAAATTTTCAATTGAAAATTTTATCAACTTTTATCAAAGGTACTAAAAATAAATTTTTATCAAAAATAAAAAAAGGGGTAAATTTACTTAACAAGTACAATGGACCATCTTATACAACACGTAGAGATAATATGTAGGCCTCGATTCTATCCAAAGTTATAAGCTTCCTCTATTTCGGTCTGGTCCCTGATAAGATTGAAGTTATGATTATAAAATTAAGTTGGTCATCAAACAAGTTTTTACTTTATTTGATTGGATCAAAGAAACTTAAGGATTGCACAACCAAAAAGAAATGATACAGCGCAAACTATACAATCAGATGTCCATACAATATTCCCACGAATCTATCATTATACCCAAAATGATCGATCGCTCTAGAAATTATATATTCATAATGAAATAGAGGCCGAAAAAAATGTTTATTAAGATTCGAGTCATAACATTTAGCTTATACTCGACAAAAGCCTTTTGAAATTATAAGTTGGTGGATTTCATAAAACGTGAACTTAAAAAGTAGATAAAAATTGCGGGTCTACTGAAATATATAGTTGAAAATGAAGTATGATCAGTTCATAATCTCAAAAAAGTTTTGTCAAACGGGTACTTGAAAACATTTTATATTGACTGTCAACTTATTGAAATCCTTCTATTTTATTCAAATTTGAGACGATTATGATACAGTGTTTCAAACTCTTTTTTCTAAATACTCATTTTTAACTACATATTCACATAATAAAATATTTTGCAAATAAATCCAAAACTTTTTTTCTATTTTTTAATCATATTTTCTTAAAAATCAATATTTAAAACTTTATTTTCCCCAAGGGTTTTCAAAAGGGGCAACGACTCCTTAACATAAACATATATTTTTTGTTTGGAGTGTGTAAAAATAACAATCATGCTATATGTATATTATCATTTACATCATTTTATGCATTTTGCTACGTGGTAATACATCATTAGACGGTTTAAATTTAGAACGGTTTTTTCACTAAATCAACACTTGCCAACCCATTTCATGTGTCAAAAAATAGAATGTACAAATGGCATTTCCCTAAAAATAATGATGTTAAGAATCTAATCATGCTTATGTCTAAGTGCGGCACTAGTCAATGTGTGGACTGATTGAGTACTGAACTGAGAGGTCTTATTATTATTTTTTAATAATTCTGAAATAGTCACATTTCTTGCAAATTAAGATATATTTACTACATCAAAATCTTCAGCAATTATAACATGTAACGTTAATTTTGGTGTATTCCTTGCACTTTTGATTTGTTGTATTAAAATTGTATCTCTTACAAAGGAGAGTTTGGGTTTTGTTATCCAACAATGCATATTTTGGTTTAGTTGGATGATAACCATTTTTCTTTTTGTATGTGGTCCTCTTAGAAATGTGTCATTCTTTATAGTTTTTAGCACCAATCTAAGATGGAAATCAAAATCTAGAATTATAAAGTGGGACATATAATGTTTCGTGCCACCTTAACAAAAATTTCCGTCATCGTGGTTGATTGTTCAAAATAATGAACAGTTGAAGACTAACTCTCTTCCTCAAGGTTTGTGACCAACTTGTTAATAAGGCAATAGGCTGATGTAGATCGAATCTACAAACACACTAACAAACGAATTGTACCTTAAGAAAACAAATGATTTTCTTATTTCATGAACAACCAAAAATCCTACAAGACATTTTAGAGCCTGAAATACTAAAAGAACAGATAACCTATTGAGACTGCTTAATGGGTGGGTTACAAAGTAAAATAAATAAATATTGAAAATAATGAACTAAGAAATATTAAGTGTCATTTTGACTTAACAAAAGAATTCAAAAATCAATCGAAATCGTCACGAGCTTTTCGGAATGGGGTCATGAGCCCAAAACGGACACTGTATGCAAAAGTTACGTCATTTTCTTCAAACGCCGACCATCCAAATGTTCTAAATATGCAAGTGCATATTCCTCCACACTAACCTCATCACGGGCTCAAGACAAATAGTGCAATATTCCTTATTTTTTACCTTGTAAGTTGATCAGTTCAACATATATATTTTTTAACACCACCTACAGCTCAATTTGAAGCATCTATAACTCTATCAATCATATCGCTTAATTCTCTATACCTTGTCTTTCAAGTTGATGAATAAAGCAACTTTGACATCCATTTTTGACATCTTGGTTGACATTCCATAATGTGTAAAATGGTCAGATTGTCTGTTAGATCATGGAATATCAACCAAAATGTCATAAAAAATGTTAGTGTAGCAAAAGTGCTTATTCAAATCAATGGTCAAATTTTTTTTAAACATCATGAGATGTCAAAAATAAATGTCAAAGTACCTTTATTTATAAATCAAGCTAAAGTACAATAATTATTTTTACTCAAAATTTGATCTCTGAACAGTTTTCGTCACTAAAAGACCTAAGACAAACATTTGAAAGATTGGGAACCTCAGGTGCTAGAAATCAAAGGTTAAAAATCACATAATCTTTAAGTTCAAAGCTTCGGGATCCTGATGCTCTTTTCCCTAAAGCTTTTGTGTCGTTCTTTTATATAGTCTGTTAGGTATTTAATGTAATTGGCTATTCTGTTAATAAAAAGGACTAAAATTGATATGTTGTAAAAAGTTAAGGAATGGTGTGCAAACAGTGAAAGTTGGGTATTTATGTCTAGGGAAAAATGACGCGGATTTCGCTAGACATTGCTAAGATCTGGCTCGAGCTTCAAAAACAGAAATCTCGTCGCTAGACTATCACCTCGCCTTCGCTCGAGCGACAACTTGTCGCTCGACTGTCGCTAAACCCTCGCTCGAGTGACAGTGTTATCCGAGAATTCTTTAATTCGTTTTTTAATTATTTTTTGTCCGGTCCATTCATTTCATAACCTACCTATAAATACCCTAAAGTCACAAAACGATTTTTCTAAGGTTGATTATTGAGAAAACACATAACCTCCATATTATTTTCATCTTCTGAAGCATTCAACCTTCATATATTGTTCTTGACGGTGAGAAAAACATCTGATATTGAATCCAAATATCAATTTGCTGCTTCTTTCGTATCTGTCAGAGATTCTGAAAATCAAAAAAAGGTGATTGGAGTTCCAATTGATGAAAAACGAGGTGTTCTTTGTGCATCTACATGAGATAGACGATTCCACAAAATTAGAAGTTGTTTTAGGATAGCGCAATTTAGGAGAGCTTTGAAAATTACAGTTGAGAGTTGGTGCAGGAGGACAGAATCCAAGAAAACTGTTAGAATTTCAGTCGGAGATTAGATAGTACGTGTCGTCGTCAGTCTGGTAAATTGTAGGTTTGAAAATCGTTTATAGTGAATTTTTGACTGGCAGAGTGCCCAGAGTTTTTATCCAGTTGGGTTTCTCCATGATCATATTATGCATGATTTACTGCTTTTGTTATTAATTTTATATTCTGTGGTATTCAAACATAGGACAATTTAACGGATTTCTTAACTATCTAAATTTAATTAATTGGTGACTTGTTGCTAGTTAATTAAAATTAAAAGATTCCTCATTTATACCTATTCACCCCCTATACGCGTAGTTTAAGTCGAATTACGTAATTTCCATAGTCCATAAATTGTCATTTAGGAATTTTTTTATTTTTTATTTTAACTGGTTTTGATCCTTTTTGAGAGGTTAGGAAAAACAACAATTAAGTCGCCATAAAAATGCTGCTTTACCCTCGAGCTCAATTAGGCAAAAGAAAAGGACATGTCTCGATTTAAGTGTTAGGGGCTAACTTGCTACATGAACTATAAATTTGGAACCATTCTTGCAATTGTTACTAACTGAACAGCCGGTTCAACTTGTTCCGACCTTTTGATCTTTCAACATTGATTCTGCCTATTATTATATTATAAAAAGGATAACTTGTGTTTGAGCCACATATTTTGGAATGTACTCTGAAATAGTAGATTGATGGAGAACGTGTGATTGTAAAAGAATGAAAAGTTATTTAAGTGAAGAAAAATATTATTTTATTAAAAAATGTGTGATTGAAAATGAATGAAGGAATGAAAATGGAAATTTTGACGTGCACCAAAGGCTTGCAAGAAGTTTCTCTGCTATTATATAAACCCAATTCACCATCTGAATCTGTGATCATAGACAAGAGTTCTTGTTAAAGAAAACCAGCCCACCTCAACTCCCTTCATTTTCTTGTTCTTTTACACCAAATACTTGTCCCTTCTTCACCTAATCTCAACATATTTTTTCACACAGTACACACAGTGTAAAAGAGAGATTTTTGTAGGAAAAAAAGTCATTTATTGGAGTTCCATTTATCTTTTTTCAATGTCTTCTGATCTCTCTGTATCTGACTATTTCATTTCTGAACCGTTCCCTCCATTTACTGATTCCTCCATTGATATTTTTCAAGAATTTCAAGAAAATATTAATAATAGTTCAAATTTAATTCAAGAGAAAAACCCACTTGATGAAACAAATTCTTGCGGGAAAATTTCCCCTATCACTTTCTCGCCTTCTTCTTCCCCACCATGTTTCCAGCTTGAAAATTTCTCAATATCCCATTTAGAACTTCCAGTCCCTGAGAATTTTTCTTGTCATGCTAATTCAATATTCCCGCCTCAAAGCTATGATGGGGGTTCTGAGATTGCAATGAAGTTCATGCAGAGGAGTTTTAGCAGCAATTCACTTTATGGAAAACAAAATAATTTATTTCAGTCTGGATCTGATTTTGTTTCGGAATGTTCAGATTCGCTGAAACACATCTTTAATCCACCAGAGACCAGTTTTTCATCTGGTGCAATAAGAAGGGTTTGCAGCACTGGAGATTTGCAAGTTAGTTTTATACTAATTACTCTACATTTTTACAAATTTTAGCTTTTTTACTTGATTTTGTTTGATGATTTCTATAAATTTATGAGTGCAAATATTCTCGAACTACATCGTCGAAAGTTAAATTTTAAGTCGTCACAGTTCATCAGCTAAGTATCCCTCACCTACTGGCTGAAATTTCTTTTTCGTCCAAGGTCTAACACGTTGAACTCGTGACTAGGGCCTGTTTGGTTTGGATTTTCCAATTCTACAATAAATTAATTCTCATTTTTCAACCACACATTCTTCAATAAAATAATATTTTACATCACATCAATATTTTTTTCTTCTTTTTCAACCACACATTTCTCATCATATCACTATTCAAAATCAATTCTTCCTCCAAAAAATCTAAACCAAACGGGCTCTAGAGTACTGTATTGAATAATCTATTGTTAAAACTTTTAACGGGTTACAGAGGGAATAAATTTCTTTAATTCTCGGTCATATTGACATGTAATTAAGATTGCATTTCCATTTTCAGAAGATGAGAACAAAGTTGCAAACAAAAGGCAGTGCATCGTCCTCCAGTCCATTGTCTATGGAGAAGTCATTCATGGGTGATGCAAACTTCAAAGTAAGGCGCTACAGTGCAGAAGAGAGAAAAGAGAGGATTCAAAGGTACAGAGCAAAAAGGTCTCAAAGAAACTTCAACAAGACGATTAAGGTACATTGACACTTTTCAACAAGTACAATTTTTACAAAAGAATATGGTGTATTCGAGATCCTTTAAAAGTGTCATGTCGGTCGTTCAAGTGCACAACTTTAATAAAATGGGTTGGACTTAAAAACACCAACACTGATCAAACTTTATGCAAGCCACTAAACTTTATTTTGTTCTAAATTAGTCACCAAACTTGAATATTTATTTCAAGTCACTTCAAGCATGCTTGTTAGTTTAGTCGGCAAATAATGACACGAATTTGAACGTAATGATCAACTTGAATCAAGACAAAGTTCAGAAACTAACATAAAATTTGGCCGAAAACTTAACCTAACGAATGAAGACGAAGACAAGACTTGATTCATGATCTTTGTCTAACTTATAGATCTAACTACTATTAAACAAATACTACGTTGATGAAGATTTCAATAATATTTTCTTGATCTACTCAATTAGAATATTTCATTAGCATGAGCTAACAACATGGTTGGTATAATGCAAGTATACATGTCGCAAGACGCTAGCCGACAATCGACCAAGAATACGTGGCAGATTTGCAAAATACGAAGAAGCTGCAGGAGAGATTCCCAAAGCATCAATTTCAAATAGATATGAAGACGAAGATGATCTTTGGGTAATATTCTCTTCCACAACTTTATATTTAATTCCGATAAATAATATATAGGCTTTATATTTAATATTTTTTTTTATTAGAATTATTTAGCAAGAAAGTACTTTTGATGACTACTTTTGATTGTTATTTGAATGTAATAAGATACGTTCAAATGGACCGTTTTAAGAAGATAATAGAAAAATATTTCATAGGAACGTCTTTTACTAATGTGTTTTCAAGCCCTTTTCAAAAGAGCATGCATGTTTGGCTTTGCTTAAAAATAAAAAAAAGTGACTTCTTTTCCTTTTTAACACTATAAGAATGGCATAGTCAAAACGATTCAAATCAAGCTAATTATCATGATCTTAACTCATAATATGAATTTGTATGTGATTTGTAGATTGATGGACTTCTCAAAGTCTTTGATGAAGAACTTACTGGAGGAGAGCCATTCTTCAACGATTTGGTTCAACTCACTGATTTTGATGTCTGAATTTTGGATGAGTGATATTTTTCTTTATGTTTATATATTAAGTTTGGATTGCTGTATATTTTTAATTGTTGATTGACTGTAATATTTTAGTGTTTACTTTTCGCGTTTAATGATAAATTTTAGCGTGTTTGGTTTTATTAGTATGATATTAACTTGTAGGAAAATAATTCTTTGGGATGTAAGCTTTAATTTTTATTTGTGAAAAAATTCAAATTACAAACTTATTCTTAGTAAAGAATTTGTTTTATTCAATTTTAGTTGATTGTGTTGTATGAATGATAAATATTATTTCGAATTTCTTATTGAAATGGTAAAGGTATTATTTATATTTAAACCAATTAATGGATTGGGAAGTCAACGTCAAACTTTTCAAAAATGGCACATCTCTATTTAGATTTTGACTAACGATGCCTCGATAAAGAACAAAAAAACACTTTGATGTGGGGAGGTTGTGGACCAAAAAGTAGCGATTTAAATACTACCAAAATAATAAAGTTGACCACGAACCAAAGAAGATTCACCTCCGATTAATTGGAAACATTGTTATGAATTCTTTTTATCTAATATCTTAACCACTAATTAATATTTAGTCGTGGGCCGCTTTGCCATCCACTTATTTTTGGACGAAAATTATTCTTCTTATAGATAAATTAAAATGTTTAGGATGTGTTTTTTACCACTTAAAGTTTGAAGTTGACCCACCAACCAAGGAGCACTACCAACCCTAGAAACACCACCACCGTTGACAAGGGGCTAGATGTTTTACCAGAAAAATATCTTCATTGTCTGATACCACTCTTACGGTCGAAATCCCTCTAGAAAATCTCTACCGATTGCATTTCTTTTTGTCGTTTGAGTTAAGATTCGAACATTTTGAGTTCAGTTTCTATTACTAGTGATTTGTGATAATGATAGAACCATGGTTGTGATAGCGGTGTAGCTGATGGGTCACATGATGGCAGTGGTGATGGTTGCTCATGGTGCAAATATACTGGTAGTTGTGGTGGTGGGTCTACGTGTTAACTCTTGGTAATGCAACACTTTAGTAAAAACGGTGGTGGTGGCAACAATGATGTATTATGATATGTTACAAATGATAGCTATGGCAGAGGTAGTGTAACATTGAATATTACAAGTGGTGGTGGCGATGTCAAAGTACTCGTTAAATAAGAAATATATCATGCTTAATTTCTGGTTCAACATCGCCCTGGATGATCCGAGTTGGAAGTTAGTAGTTATGGAAGAGATGAATGATCTGGAAAAGAATGGTACTTGGGATTTGGTGAGTCTACCAAAGGCCAAGAAGACTGTAGGGTGCAAATTGGTGTTTACCGTGAAATATAAGGCTGATGGTAGTGTGAAGAGGAACAAGGCAAGACTTGTAGTAAAAGGGTTTACACAAATCCTTGGGATTGACTACCAAGAAACATTTGCTCCGGTTGCCAAGATGAATTCAATTCGGGTTCTTCTTTCACTGGCTGTGAATTATGGCTGGCCTCTATATCAATTAGACGTAAAAAAATGTCTTCTTGAATGGAGATCTTGACGAAGAAGTGTATATGAGCCTCCTTCCAGATTTTGAGAAGAAATTCGATGAAGATAAAGTCTGCAAACTAAAAAAGCCTCTGTAAGGCCTCAAACAATCTCCAAGGGCATGGTTTGAACGCTTTGGGAAAGTTGTGAAAAACCCATGGCTATTGTCAAAGTCAAGCAGACCATACCAAGTTTTATAAACATTCAAGCGAAGGTAAAGTAGCTATCTTGATTGTTTATGTGGATGACATAATCTTAATAGGAAATTATAGTGATGAGTTGGAAAGATTAAAGAATGGACTTGCTAAGGATTTCGAGATAAAAGACCTGGGAGCTCTGAAATATTTTCTCGGCATGGAAATTGCAAGGTCCATTAAGGGTATCTTCATTACTCAATGCAAATACACTCTTGACTTGCTTAGGGAGACGGGTTTACTTGGATGTAGAGTAGCTGAAACTCCAACAGAGCCCAACTTGAAGCTCCAACATGCAAAAGTTGAGGACGTGGTGAATATAGATCAGTTTCAGAGACTTGTTGGAAAGCCGATCTATTTGTCCCACACATGCCCTAATATATCATTTGCAGTGAGTAAAGTGAACCAATTCATGAACTCATCGGGAACATCATACAGAATATTAAGATATCTAAAAGGAACTCTTAGTAAGGGTCTATTGTTTAAAAAACATGGACATCTTCAGGTTGAAGTCTACACTGATGCAGACTAGGCTGGAAGTGTTACCGACCGAAAACCCACCTCTGGTTATTGTACCTTTGTTGGTGGGAATTTGATTACTTGGAGAAGTAAAAAAAGAACGAAGTGACGAGGAATAGTGCCGAGGCTGAATTTAGGTCAGTTGCTCATGGAATTTGTGAAGCTTTGTAGATTAAGAGGCTATTGGAAGACTTAAAAATTCAAAACACTTTACCAATGAAAATGCACTGTGACAACAAGGGAGCAATTGCAATTGCACATAATCCGATCCTTCATGATAGAACTAAACACGTAGAAGTTGACAAGCACCTTATCAAAGAGAAGATTGAAGAAGGTGTGATCTACATGTCTTATATACCTACTACAGAGCAAATTGCATTTGTTCTTACTAAGGGACCGTATAAAAGGCAGTTCAAACTACTTAGTTGGCAAGTTGGCTATGGAAGATATATTCAAACCAGCTTGATGGGGAGTGTTGGAAACTAAGATGTTCTAGGCATATTGCTAGGGATATGACAATGTTCTAGGCATATTGCTAGGGATATGAGAGTTGTAAATATGTAGAATTAGTCAATGCAACATGATAGGAAAGTATAATATGTAATTAGTTAGTTTCCTTTTTTGTGCCTTGTATTTTACCTATTTATATGGGAACCGTGTACATTGTTTGTGTGAGTGAATATAGAATTATTACATTCTTAATTTCTCTTCATCTTTAATAATATTAAAAACCTCATACGTTGAATCTTGAAACAACTCACTTGTAGTTTGGGTTGAAATAATTGTATTTATGTTTGTTGTCCTCTTTTAACCTAGAAAAGGTTTATGTGTTTTGGAGAAGGGAATAGTCAATTTCTTATCATTTCAAGCCAGTGACAATTGCATGTATTGTTGTTTTGTGTGTGAAGTACAAGAGGCCACTGGCCACCCTCTTATTTTTTATTTCAGGATCTTGACGAATATTTTTCTTTCAATAAAACACTATAATGAACAAGATAACGT